>APFE030274711.1:79942-208581 GCA_000404065.3 Pinus taeda
CATGATATATATTAATTCTAGATATATATGGGAGGGAAAAACAAAGACATAGAATGATAGAGGTGGAGAGGTAGGGGGAGTGGCAAGGGAAAGATATAGATAAACTAAAGGAGAGGGGAGAGGACGAATGAAGAAAGAGAGAGGGAGAGGAGTGAGAGAGGTAGAGAAGGGTAAGAGAGGGAGATGGAGACACAAAGATGGAGGGGGAGAGAGAGAAGGAGAGAGGGAGGGAGATATTGAGAGGATTGGAGGGTAGAGAGAGGGAGGGGGGAGAGATAGAGAGATGGAATTGGAGGGGGAGAGAGGGAGGAAAGAAGAAAGACATCGAGAGTAAGAAGTGGAGAGAGAGAGAGGGAGTAACAAGGGAGATATGGAGAGAGAGTGTGAATGTTTAAGGGCAAGATAAAGAGACAAAGAAGGAGATATGGAGAGAATGGGGGAGAGAAGGAGAGAAAAGGAGAGAGGGAGGGATATAGTAACATAGTTGGAGAAAAGGAGAGGGAGGGATATAGTAACATAGTTGGAGAGAGAGAGAGAGTGATGGGGGAAGAGAGAGGATTGGAGGGCAGAGAGAGAGAGAGTGATGAGGGAAGAGAGAGGGAGGTAGGAGAGAAAGGGGGAGAGAGGACATGAGAGAGAGGAGGAGAGTGATGGGGTAAGAGAGAGGGGTGTCTGAGAGAAATGGAGAGAGTGGAAGGATGAGAGAGAGGACTTGACAGAGAGGAGGGGAGAGGGAGGCAAGAAGAAATACATAGAGAGTGAGAAGTGGAGAGAGAGAGGGAGTGACAAGGGAGAGATGGAGAGAGAGTGTGTACGTTTGGGGGTGAGATAAATAGACAAAGAATGAGAGATGGAGAAAAGGGGGGAGAGAAGGAGAGAGGGAGGGATATAGTAACAAAGTTGGAGGGTGAAGAGAGAGAGAGAGGTGGGAGAGAAAGGAAGAGAGAGGATGAGAGAGAGCGGAGAGGGAGGGAAAAAGAGATGAATTCGGAGGGGGAGAGAGAGGGAGGTAATAAGAAAGACATAGAGAGAAATATGGAGAGAGAGAGGGAGTAATAAGGAAGATGGAGAGAGAGGGAAAGAGGACAACGGGAGGAAAGAGAGAGAAGCAGGGGAGAGGGAGCGAAGGGGAAGAGAGAGATGGGGAAAGAGGGATCGATAGATAGATTAAAGAAAGAGACTGTATGTTTTGTGGATGATATAGAGAGACAAAGGGAGATAGAGATATTGATGGAAGGTGAAGAGAGGAAAGAAGAGAGAGATTGAGAGAGGGACAGAGAGATTGATAAATATGGAGTGAGAAAGTGTGTGTGTTTGGGGGGGTGAGATAGAGAGACAAAGAAGGAGAGATAGAGGGAGATATAGATATAAATGGAGGGGGGATAGAGGGAAGAATATTTCTTACATTATATGCATTGATTTCAATGTAGATGGTGATTTATAATCCTATTTGATTGCTTGCTCTAGATGCATTGATTTCAATGCAGATGATTTCTAATCCTATTTGATTGTTTTCTCTAAATGCATAGATTTCAGTGTAGATGGTGATTTCTAATTCTATTTAATTGCTTGCACTAGATGTATTTATTTAAGTGTATATGGCAATTTCTAATCCTATTTCATTTCTTGCATTAGATGCATTGATTTCAATGTAAATTATTTCTAATCCTATTTGATTACTTGCACTAAATGCATTGATTTCATTATAGATGGTGATTTCTAGTCCTATTTGATTGTTTGCACTAAATGCATTGATTTCAATGTAGATGTTGGTTTCTAATCCTATTTTCTTTCTTGCACTAGATGTGTCGATTTGAGTGTAGATGGTGATTTCTAGTCCTATTTGATTGCTTGCACTAAATGCATTGATTTCAGTGTGGATGTTGGTTTCTAATCCTATTTGCTTACTTGCACTAGATGCATTGATTTGAATGTAGATGTTTATTTCTATTCATATTTGATTGCTTGCATTAGACGCATTGATTTCAGTGTAGAAGTTGTTTTCTAATCTTATTTGATTGCTTGCATTAGATGCATTGATTTCAGTGTGGATGTTCATTTCTGATTTAATGTAATTAGATGTATGGTACATTAATTTTAAAGTGATTGGATTAACAATCTGCATTGATTTCAGTGTAAGCACAAAAAAATATTGGTAATATACTTTGATTTTTTTGTTAATATACAAATGATACCTTTTATGATGTTTGAGCATATATGAGGTGAGATTTTGACTTGAAAATGTAGCAAACCTCTTATGAGAAGGATGGAAAGGAAAGTAAAGGCGTTATAAAAAAAAAAGACGATTCGGGACTTCAACACCTTGGTCGCGGCTACTCAAACCACAAGTTAGGCATGTCAGTCATCTCAAGCTTCACATCACCTAATAAAAAAACAAACAAAAAGTGTTGGTTCTCTCAACCATTTAAATTAAATATGACTAATAAAAAAATCAACTTTATAACATATTATTTTCTTTATTTTAAATTGTATATCAATAAAAATTTCCAAACTTTATACAGTCACTCGCTTTGTAATTCGTGTTCCATCCCTAGTCACCACTAGGGTTTCTCTCCATGGTCGTAGGTGTTGTGGGAGGCTATGGCCTCCTACCCTCCTCCCCTTCGCCTCATTCTCCTTCTCTGGGTGCATCAACATTCAAATATTTAGTTATATGAAAATTGAAGGGAACAAGATGCAAGCAAGAAAAATTATGAAGAAATTGGAGAACATTCCAAATGTGCAGGTCAATCCTTCAAAATCAAGAGCTATTGCAGTCAATCTTGATAAAAGAGGCTTAGTTGGCGAAATAATGGGAATATGACCTTCCCTAAATAGCCTCCATCAATGGGTAGAAAGGAACTAGAAACCCCTTCTCAAAGGGTAGATTGAATGTGTTTTTTATGGAAAAGGATTTTACACTTTCTTCTTTAAGCTAAAGGAAAATCGAGATCTAACTTTCAAGAATATTGGCCCTTACTTTATGGGAGCTTAGGGTATTTACTTGAATAAGTGGACCCTGGATTTCAATCCTAAAAATGATGTCCCTTCAGTTGTCCCTATCTGGGTCAAGTTGTTCCACCTCCCTCTCCATTGTTGGGATGAAGAAACTTTTAGAAACATTTGTAATGCCCTCGACCAATATATAGATCGAACATAGATAAAAGACTCAATGTATGTCTATGCAAGAATATGTGTTGAAGTGGACTTAGAAATGGTTTTATATAAGCAATTCAACTCTCTCTAGACAATTGGCCATTTATCCAACTAATAGATTATGAACATATCCCATTTAAATGTACATTTTGCCATGAAATTCGGCGTTTTGCAAAGAACTATCCATATAAAGAAGGAATGACCATCATCTAAGAAGATGAAGGGAAACTACAGACTCAGAGGAAGAGAATAGGTCCAACCTCACAAGTTGCATAATGAGGAAAAGGAGACGTGACTCGCAACCCTCCCTTTCCTTCCCAGGAACAAGATTGTTGATCTAACACATATGGAAGGAGATAGAGAACAGGTTCAATGCTCCCAAAATCCCTTTGTGATTCTTGTGAATGAAGGGGAATAATGTGAATCACAGTAGCAAAAAGGAAAGGATAAAGAAAATAATTATTAGGAGGAAGAAGGAACAACAAGCACCAAAGGAATACTTGATTTAGAAGATTCCCCTATTATCCAAATAGTTATGGAGAATCAAGTGTTATAGGATGAAGAGAAATATGAATCTCCAAAAGGAAGGAATGATCCCTAGGAAAACTTCATTTTAGTTGAGGTCAAATCAAAGACAAAAGTCGACAGAGAGGTTGAGAGATCCAAATAAACAAGGAAATTTGGAAGGAAATAAAACAGGGAAGTGTGTTCAAAACATGCAGAAAGGGAGAAGGAAAAGCGATCTTAAGGAATAATAAACAACTTGTCATATAAATTCTCCAAAAATCAAAATAAACTTGGTTCAACAAGTCCCTTCCTTGGTGGGGGATCCAAAACAAGCAATAAATAATGAATATAATCTCTTGGAATTATAGGGCGATGGGAAATGGAAAAAAGGGAACAAGAGATTAGAATTTTACTCAGACCGCAAAATCCCCATATTCTGTTACTCCAGGAAACTAAGATTGGGGAGCAAGAAGCTCTCCTTAAAAGTCAAAGGATATGGAAGAATTACAATGCTTCAACGTTTGGATCTAGGGGAGCGTTTGAAGGAATTTGTACTATATGGTCTTCCTCGCTTTTCTTCCTTCTCCATGAAGAAAAATCTCAACATTGGATAAATACTAAGCTCCTTCATATTCCATATGGGAGAATTTGTAATATTCTCAATGTTTATATGCCTGACACCTATCAAGCTAACTTAAAAAGTTGAAAATCCCTCCTTGTAAAGAAGGAATCTCTTCAGAACTTCAATTCTATTATAGGAGGTGACTTTACTGCCACTATTCACCAATGGGAGAAGAAACGAGGAAGTGTGGTCAAAGACCAATTTCAAGAAAATATGGAGGAGCTTATATTTTAGCTATACCTCCTAGATATCAAGGCAAAATTCTCAAAGCTCACATGGAGCAACAAAAGAATAGGACTAAGTCATACAATAATTGAGCTAGATACATTCCCAATGGGAAGTGAGTTCCTTGATCAATAACTGTCCTTTTCTTCCTTCCATCTAGCCTTGACTAGCTCTAACCATCGCTCAATGAAATTGGCCATTGAATGGCTACCAAATTGAGGGCCCATTCCATTCTAATACAACAACTCACTCTAAGAAGATGACATAGATTTTAGATCCTTGGTAACTCATGCTTAGTCCAAATGGGTATCTAGCTCGCCAATTAATATATGGAAACAAAAATTAAAAAGTCTAAAAGAGGAAATTAATAAAGAAATGGGAAGAGATTTGAAGACTCAAATCAAGAATTCTTTGATTAAAAGCGAGAGATAAGAATACTAAATTCTTCCACAAGAAAACAAACATGAGAGAATTTAGAAACAGGGTTTGTCAAGTTCAAATCAATGGAAATCCTATTTCAAACCCCATTCAAATAAAAGAAGAGGCTTTCCTATATTTTCAATCTCTTTATAAATAAGGAGAGGTTTCATCTCGTAGGAGAGCAAAATTTTTGGATCATATTCCTCAACTCGTCAAACCAGAACTCAATTGGCAGCTACTAAAATCCATCTCAGATGAAGAAATTTGTAAAGTGGCATGGTCCTTTGATTCTAACAAGTACCCTAGACCAAATGGGTTCCCTTGATCCTTCTTTTAAAATTTTGGGAGGTGGTAAAACTTGACTTACGTAGGATGGTCTCCTTTGTTCAAAAGTCAAGATGAATGTGGGGGGGGGGGACACTCAACTCCTCCTTCCTGGCACTGTTCCCTAAAGAGATAAGTCCCTTGTAGTTTGAAATATTCCATCTTATTTCTTTGTGTAATTTCTCATACAAAGTAATTTCTAAAATCAATGGGAAAAGGTTGCAACCTTTTCTTCTTAATATCTTCTCATAAAACCAAGGGGGTTTCATAATTCGAAGGAAAATTATGGACAATATAGTGCTAGTCCAATAAGTAATTAACTCTAGCAAGTCCAAAGGGGACAAAGGAATAGTGATAAAGCTTGATCTAGCTAATGCCTTTGATAGAGTAAGACATTATTTATGGTTCTTAGTCTGTAAGAGAATGGGTTTTGCAGAAGGTTTTTTTAAATGTGTAATGGTTTGCATATCCAAACCTTGGATAACACCTTCAATTAATGGTAGATTTGCTGGTTTTTATCAAACTTCTTATGGCCTAAGACAGGGATGCCCTCTTTCTCCAATTCTCTTTCTCTTGATGGAAAACTCATTAAGCATACGTCTAGAGCAAGATCAAATTTCCCACCTCCATGGAATTCGATTTATGGAAGGCATACAAAGTACAAACCATTCCTAGTTCGTTGATGATACAATTCTGTTAGGCGTAACTTCTTGCATAATAGCTCAAAGATTCAAAAATCTCTTATATGAATTCATGCTGGTTTTTGGAGGCAAAATTAATGAAGGTAAAACCCACCTTTACAACTGGAACATTAGTAGTGGCCTACATGGAAGGATACTGCGCATCCTTGACGTCACTGGAAAGGATTCTTAGACTAGTTGTAAGTACTTGGGAATTCCTATTTGTCTAAAGTTGTTACCCAATCCTTCATGGAACAATTATATTAAGTAATTCAAATCCAAACTCGAGAAATGGGGAACCCATTGGCTTAATCCAACAAGCAAGATAATCTTGATTAAATAAATTCTCTCAGCTTCCCCCTCCAATTAGTTTTACGTCCAATTTCAATAAAGCAACAAATGGATGGGGTGGAAGGAGGGGGAGGGATTCTCATTAATCCCGGAGGAAACATTGCACATAGATATGCTTGGGGGCTTGGATGTAAGGCAAGTAATTAAGTAGAAGCGTATGACTTGCTTCTAGGCCTAAACCTGGCACAAAATAGATGGCATAAAAACAATTCAGGTTATAGGAGATTACATGATCATTATTAGACATATGATCAACACTACAGCAGCTAAGAACACTACTCTTAACCAAATCATTAAGAAAGCTTGGAACATTCTCCCTTCTTTTGATTCGGTGTCCTTCTACCATGTCTTGAGAGGAAATAGCCAAGAATTTAATAGGCAAGCCAATCAGGCATGCCAATTGGGAGAAGAAAAATGTATACTAAATGATGCCGAAAGCACGACAAATATCCCTTAAGATGTTGAAGAAAGACAATTGTAGGATGTTGATAATGTCTCGAAGGAAGGCAAGGAAGGTTAAAGTCTTAGAAAGTGTGAAATTATTGGAAATGTTGCCCTCCACCCTCCCCTTTCTCTCCCCTGGTCTCTCCCTCCCCCCCCCACTCTTCTCCCTTTCCTTCTTATTTACTCTTCCTTCCCCTACTTCTATACTCTCCCCTCCCTCCTCCCCTGCATCCCTCTCCCTTCCGCCCCTCCATGCTATGTTCTCCACCCCAATCACCTCCTCCCCCTATCGCATCATCTCATGCATGTTTGTGACAACCAATGAAGGCTCGTGGCACGTTTGTCCTTCATCTTAGTACCACACTTGTTCCAGTTTGGATCTATAACGTGCAGCTTCATTGCCCTTGCCCTAGTTGATGGGGTAAAGGGTGGCGTAACACCTTGGGTGTCAGCAGGTGAAAGGGAATTTCAAAGCGGAAATTAATTCAGGAACTCACTGAAGCCTAGCTCACGTGTGGGAGGTTGATGTGGCTAGATAGAATCGATCAAGAGCTTGGTGGGAATTTAATGGAGGATGACAGAGTTATGATGGAGTATATTGGGATCCCGAATACATCATCCTCCACGCTCAGCTCTGCATCACCTTTATGTCTGGCCGCAGATATAAATGTCATAACGGTAAGTTGGGTTTGCATGAATTAAGGTTTTATGGTGAGAACGTGGCGTCTGCAAAAGCCTGTAGGCTTGAGTCGCGGACACTGTTAGATTGCTCCTGTGTCAAGGGTGTTGGGCAGTATGTAATTGAGGGGTTGCATGAGGGATTGAAGGCTTATCCAATTGAGGTTTTTTATGAAATTAAGAGTTTGTGTGAATCTGAGGTCTCGGTACAATAGAGGGTCTATGTGTTTTGAAGGGTCTCTGTGCATCCGAGACTTGGAGGGCTTTGGAAAGTTGTATGGGGATACTAGGTGGGCAGTAGTAACTATCCTGAGATGGTGTGTGGTCAGTGGAGCACAACAATCGGGGAACAAGATTACAACCAGTGGGTCAGTGAGGGAGATAGGCAGGATTACAGTGGAGAGGGAAGTGTCGAAAATTATGGAGTCAATTAAAAAGAAGAATTTTGGAAACTAGTATGCAGAATGTTGACAACAGTTGTTAGTCAAGATCGTGGGGTGGCCACAGGCTGAGGTCTGGGGCGCCACGAGCTGGCTTTTTAAAGACGGGAGGAAGGGATAGAACTTCCAGCATTACCTGTGTTCAGGATCATTGGGAACTGAGAAAGGCTTACTGAACTCCAGTGCAACATGCACCAGCAAATTCATGAGAACACGACAATGCAGGAAAGGGAGCTCGAGATACAAGAGTGGATTTAGCAATTAGAAGATAAGGTTGATGCACTAAGGCATCAACTCGAACAACTGAAACTAAAAGTGGAAGGAGGAAAACACGGGGAAAACATGGAGGACACGACATATCAGGACACCATCAAAGGCTTTGAAGATGCTTCATTTGGCATGGACCTAAACATTCCAGCTCCATTGGACATCTATTTCTCTCCAGTTTATTTTTTTTACCTGTTATCTACATTATGCAATCTAAATGTTTATTTATTCTGTTACGGTTTTGTCATTTATATAGTTGTAAAAGCCCCGGAATGAGAAACTTCTGCGGGAAGAATAGATACACCTCCAGTAGCAGAATATATGAATAAAGGAAACATTACCAGCCTTTTGAACCTTGGATAAATTGCAGTAATTTTCAAGTTTTGTTGCAAATAGGCACGACTTTTTAATATAAATTTATACTCATTCCGGTTTTTAAAAAAAATAAAGCAACAAATGGCTCAAGAAATCAGGAAATTCTTATGGAAAGGAGGCAAATCGAATTCCAAAAAAAATCACTTGATCAACTGGAAGACAATACACCTTTCCAAAAAAATTGGGTGGATTGGGAATAAGAGATCCAATCCCCATGAATATTGAAATGGGCACCAAACTGGTATGACGCTTCATTGTAGGGAACCATGAATAGTGGAAACAAGTTTTACACTACAAAAATTTCACTCAGGAAATATACTCTTGTATCCTGCAACCTCTCCCTAATAGGGGAAATTATTAGATTTGGAAGATAATAGACGATTTAATTTCATTGGTCAGATAAAGACTAACATGGATTCCCATAACTAGAAAGAAATCAGTCTTTAGTCAGATAGAATTATGGGGTCCATCTTCTACGCCTAAATTGTCTTCTCCATCCTCTTCTCAAATGACTCTTCTCTCAATAAACTTTATCTCTGGGATATTTCCTTTTGGTCTAAAGCTGGCTTATGTGAGTCTTGGAATTGAGGTTGTGTGCTAGAAAGATTGAAGATGACATGCAAAATAGTGAAATCTCTCCTAATTGGGTGCGTTCCAACCTCTTTCAAGGAGGAAGATTCTCATGGCTGGGGAAGCTCCCCTTACTCTGTTAAAAAGGGGTACGAATCCCTTTTGAATTATAGACACACTACCCCCCCTTTAAGAGTGTGGGGAAAAATATGGAATCTTGGTTTCCTCCCAAAGATTAATACCTTTTGTAATATCATAAGTGTCCTTGGATACACAACTCTATTAAAAAAAGAAAAGAAATGTACATGAAAATATGCAAGAGTTTACAACAATCGCTCATTACTCTCATATGAGGAGGAAAATAAGCTTTAAATAAGCTTATGTCCTAAAACTAATTTAGTTATGGATCACTTTATTTTTTAACCGAATAAAAACACACGTAATTTTATTCAACATGGAAAAAAGCAAAATTGTATTATGCATATGTTGGCAGCATTCCAGAAAATGTGCCTCACGGTAAACATCTAATCATAAACTTAGCTCACCAAAGGAAACATAAATTAAGCAAAAGACATACAAAAAGTTAGATCTCAGAGATAGAGTACATCACCAAGAAACTGGCATAAATCAGACATTTAAGCCAAACTATCAAACTTATAGAACTTTAAAAGCCTGCACACAAATAATAGTAACCACAAAAAGGAGGCATGTGAACAGGTATGCAGATGGAATTGTGAACAATGAGAAGACCAACTCCAAAAATGAGGCAATGAAAGCACACCCATGACATCTAAGAACAAGCCAAGTAAACAACACCAAGGCAAGAAGCCTACAAAACCCATGAACAATGCGGAGAGAGGAGGTAGATCACTGGAGTGAAACCAACATAGGAACTACCACAAGGAAAAGCAACGACAACGCCAACCGAAGGCGATGGAAACAACAATAGATGATGTGGTGGAAACAATGAACAAATTCATAGCAGATAATTTGACGAGTTGGCGGCAACAAGTACATGCACGAACTGCAACAAAAACACATACAATCAAGAGTCGCGTTACCACCCAACAATTGGAGATGACACCATGAACCAGGCAGCAGGGAAATGACAACACAAAATAGAGGGAAACAATGGCTAGAGTTCCAGTCATTGAGCACTCTCCCCCGTCAATGTTGTCCTCCTTGTTAGTTATGCATCACTTATTTCATGTGACAATTGTCGATTTACATTTAATATGATTCTAAAAAATCTCCTAATTAGATTCCTAAATAACAAGACTTTTCTAGATGCCAAATCTATTATGATGAATAAATATTCTACGAAGACTCTATGACTCTAAATAATTAAATATTAAACTATGTACTTTATATCATATATCTAAGATTAGCCCCTTTGATCCAAAAGTACATTACAATAAATACCAAGTTCTTCCCTGAACTTAGTAAATTGGAAACTCACAAGTCATTTTGTGAAAATATCTGAGATCTAGTCTTCTGAAGGACAATATATCGGTTTGATGACGTCCTTTATGATGAGTATCCTAATGTAATGATACTTTGTGTCAACATGCTTTGTTTTGGAATGGAAAACTACAATTTTTGCAAGTTTTATGGTTGATTGGCTATCGATGAATAAAGATGTGGCTTATGCTTGAGGAACGCCTAAATCCTACAAAACTCTGCACAACCAAAAAATTTCACATGTTGCTTCCCATGTTGATATATATTCTGCTTTTGTCGAAGAATTTGCTTTTGTGTTGGCATTTTGACACAGGTTTGGCACTATGGCACAGGTGTTGTCCTTGATGGAAACTCTCTCAGATGACAGATCATAGTTCAGGCTCTCAGAATGAAGGAAAAAGAAATATACACAGGTTCCTCTTAACAAAGTCGCGTGTACACATGCAAGATAATCGATCCAAAGCCGCGTATGCGTATGCACACACTTTTACGCAAAGAAAAACACATACATGTGGGAAAACTTGTTTTAGTCCATGGTATCTAGGCCTTGGTATTTGGACCATGGTATCTCGTCCAAAGTGTTGAATCCAAGTATTGGTTCTAAGTGGTTTTGGACCATGGTATTGAGTAAGGCCTAAGACTATAAAAGGGGAAGGAGATCATTAGGAAAATGCACTCAAGTATTGAATATCTTATGAAGAGCAAGATCTAGAATATTGGTCATTGGATTATGGTGCATAACTGAATCTAAATCAAGGAGGAACCTGAGCGCTAGAAGAAGGATAAGTTCTATTGATGGGTCAAGGTCTTAAGGCTTGAAGAGAAGTATCTTTATGTGACTTTGATCTGTTATATTTGGTGCATGTCTTGATCTGTAAATCTGATGAGCTGGGTATAAATGATGTCTGAATAGTTGAAAAGGATAGATTATCTTTTACAGATTTGTACGCAGGTTCAGCATAGCAAAGGGGCATATACACACTGGTTCAGTAATGCAAAATAGCGTATACGCAGGTTTGCCTTAATACAGTAGCGTATACACGCAGGTTCTACATATTGAAGTAGTGTACGTATCATAAAATATGTTTTAGCTACTTCTGTTTATTGCTGCTGTGTTCTGGGTATAGGATTGGTTTCTAGTTACTGTTACTGTATTCTGGTTACAACATTCAGAGAAGTGATTATTTGATTCAGTTTTTGGTTGGTGCAAAGGAGATTGGTTGATGCAGATATATATTTGATATTTGATTGATGTTATTAATGGATCCGGTCTGAAAATTTATGAAACGTGATCCCTGGAAGAAAAGAGAAGGTTGTAACCTTCTGTAGGTCAGCACCTACGTACTAGTACATCAGCTAGTACAAGAGCTAAGGGGGTTGTAGCTCCCTTCTAGAAGAAGCTGGAGAACGAGAGAAGGTAGGTAGAAGCCTGTGTACTGGTATAAGACTACACCAGTACAAAAATATTGTATAAAGAAGTTTCTTATTAAAAGAAGATAGAGACAAATTGCAGCAGGTGGTTTTCACCCACAGTGAGTTTCCACCTTATATCTTGTGTTCGTGTGTATGATGATCTATTATGTTTTACTGCACCTATTTACTGTTCTTATGGTTAATGAAGTTTTGATGCACTGATTAAAGATAAACATTTAATGGATTAACTGAATCATAAGTTTACTAGATACACACTAGTTGCTTTAGACACAGTTGCGTGTATAGGCGAGTTCCCATAACTGAAGTAGCGTATATATATCTGAGTATGAAAATGAAAAAGTGTTTGATTTGATAATACTGATTCACCCCCCCCCCCTCAGTATTATTTCCAACAATTGGAATCAGAGCAGGTCCTTCAGAAGAAGCTTGATTGCTTGAAGGAAGATCTATCATCATGAGCAACTACGAAAGGGAGGCATCCATTAAGCCACCAATCTTTGATGGGAGCAACTTCGTCTATTGGAAGGTAAGAACCACAGCCTATCTTCAATCTCTTGGTGCAGAATTTTGGGATATCGTGGAAGGAGGATACACATTCTCATCAGCAATTCCTACAGATACAACTGGTAAAAAGCAGTATGAAACAAATGCAAAGGCTGTCAATACTCTATTGTGGAGTCTATCTCAATTGGAATTCGTCAAGGTTATGCAGCTCAAAACTGCCAAAGAAATATGGGACAAGATCATTCTAAGCTATGAAGGAGACGATCAGGTAAAACGTGCAAACTACAATCTCTCAGAATTCAATATGAAACTCTCAGAATGCACAATGATGAAAGTGTGGTTAATTATTTCTTACGTATAGATGAGATTGTTAGTCACATGAAAAACTTGGGTGAAGAGATAAAAGAAGTTACTTTAGTTGAAAATGTTTTAAGATCTTTGTCTTCTAAGTTTGAATCAAAAGTTTATGCCATAGAAGAAAAGCAGAATCTTCAGAGTATTAGCATGTCACAGATGCACGGAATCCTAACTACTTTTGAAATGAGAAAAGGGGGTCCATCATATAGGAGAGAAGCTGCATTCAAAGTTTCAGAAAAAGGAGAATACAATGAGTCAAGGCATATGTCAGAAGGAGAGGAAGAATCAAACTTTGTCAAGAACCTTCAACGGGGTTCTGGAAGATTCAGAGGTAAGCTACCTTTCAAATGCTTTGCTTGTGGAAGAGTCGATCATTATGCAGCCAAATGTCCTCATAAAGATAAGCTTGATACAGGTAAGGAACCACTTAAATGGAACAGAAAACAAAACGTAAGTAAGAAAAGTTATTATACACATGAAGACAACGATGGATTTTCAAATAGTGATGAAGATGAACATGGTAATGATTATAGACTTTTTATGGCTTTTGAAGATGATGATTTCTTGGATGCTATAGATGAAGATGATCTATGAAGAAATTTCTAAACTTAAAATATGTTTAGAAGAAAAGAGTATGATCATAGATACTTTGACATTCCAACTTGTTGAAAGGGAAAAACATAATGAAAAGTTAGAATGTGAAATTGTGGGACTTAGAAAAGATATTGAGAAAACAAAAACTCTTAATCTTAGATTTACTAAAGGATCTGAAACTTTAGATGAGATTATCAAAGTGCAACGTTCTCCTCTAATCAAGACAGTTCTTAGATATACTGAAGAAACATCTCAAGCATAGAAGCCATCCACCTCCAAAAGATATCTTGATGCAACAAGAAGAAGTGAACTGGTTGACAATCGTCAGCAGAGGCATAAAGCAGATCACCAAGTAAATCACGATTAATCTACTTCAAGGTTGAACAGAAGCTACAACCAACCATAGGTAAATCATTCTCAATTTAGAATGAATATCAATGGAAACCATAATCACCTGATCAGTAGATTTAATAATCACAGGAATTTCTTTAATGGCCATTGTTTTTCATGTCATAACTTTGGACACAAAGTTGCTCAATGTGTTGCCTACAAGACCATCATGACTCGAGAAGCACAAAATCAAAGGAGTGTGACTGGGATCATGAAGAGGACATACAATAACTTTTTTGCTCTTGAAAATGAAATAGAATGCTCTATTTGTAACAACTTCAGTCATGAAGATTCTAAATGCAGGAGTAAGTTTTGGCAAACATCTCAGAAGGAGCAAGCTCCATCGGGTCCCAAAACATGGAGAAAGAAAGAACCACAACTAGAAAGATGTGGTATAGCCTTATATGTGGAAGGACAGGAAAATCAGTGGTACATTGACAGTGGATGCTTGAAACATATGACAAGAGATAAAGAAAAACTTCATTCATATAGTGCCTTAGAAAAGGAAAGGAAGGTCTCATTCGGAAATGACACCCCTGCACTCATAAAAGGTAAAGGTTCTGTTCTTTCGAAGGAAAAAGTCAAAGTTGGAAATGTTATGTATGTTGATGGCTTAAAGCATAATCTATTGAGTGTTGGCCAAATGTGTGATCAAGGAAATGAGGTAATATTTTGATCAAATGGATGTATTGTTCGTGAGCTTGATATAAGAGAAACAATGATCAAAGGCATAAGAACTCCAAATTATTTATACATACTCAAGGGAGGACAACAACAATGCTATTTAAGCAAGAATGATGAACATTGGCTATGGCACAGAATATTGGGGCATCTAAGCTTCCCTCAAATAAGGAAAGCATGCAAATATCAGGGGGTTCGTGATCTCCCTAACATCAGAATTCCAAACAATACAATATGCAAATCATGTTAGTTTGGTAAGCAAACCAGAACTAATTTCCCTGAGGAGGAAGGATCAGCTAGTAAGCCACTTGAACTTGTCCATATTGATTTATGTGGTCCATCAAGCAAAAGTCACCTCGAGGAGAAGATTACTTTATATTGTTCATTGATGACTTTTCCAGGATGTGTTGGATACGACTTCTGAAGCATAAAGACGAAGCTTTCGAAAAGTTCAAAGCTTTCAAAGCCTTGGTTGAAAATGAATCAGATTGCAGAATCAAATGCCTCAGGTCTGATCGAGGAGGGGAATTTACCTTGGATGAATTTTTCGACTGTTGTGAAGAACATGGAATAAGAAGGGAATTCTCTACTGCAAGGACTCCTCAGCAAAATGGAGTAGTGGAAAGGATGAATAGAACGGTTCAACAAATGGCTCGTGCTATGCTTGATGAGTCTGGAACTCCTGCAACCTTCTGGGATGAAGTTGCATTTGCTGCCATTACTATTCTCAACAAAACAAATGTTCAGGTAAACAACACTCAAACTCCTCATGAACTTTGGTATGGTAAGACTCCTACGGTAAAATACTTCAAAGTTTTTGGAAGCAAATGTTACATCAAAAGGACTCATGAAAATCTTGGCAAGTTTGTACCTAGAGCAGATGAAGGCATTCTCCTTGGTTACTCTTCCCGAAGTAAAGGATATAAGTGTTACAATAAAAGACTTGGAAAAATTGATGAAAGTATTGATGTGGTGGTTGATGAAACAGGTGACAATCCAAAGCAGATAAGAACTGAAGATTTTGAAGATGAAGAGGACTATCCTTCAACTTCAAATCAGACTAATGATGAAGAAGAAACCTACGAGACACCATAAGAACATATAAGGGTAGAAGAAAAGACTCCATCCAGGTACGTACAAAAGAATCATCCATAGACTCAAAGTTTGGGGCAGAAAGAGGTAGGTGTACAAACAAGAAGAACTACAGAAGCTTCAAGCTATCTAGCATTGCTCTCCTCCGTTGAACCGCAAAATATTCATGAAGCATGCAAAGATGAATGTTGGGTCAAGGCCATGAATGAAGAACTTGAGCAGATTGAAAAGAATAACACTTGGGAATTGGTTCCTAGATCAAATGATAAGAATGTCATAGGGACCAAATGGATATTCAAAAACAAGCTAAAGGAAAATGGAGATGTTATTAGAAACAAGGTCAGACTTGTTTGTAAAGGGTATGCTCAATGAGAAGGTATAGACTTTGAAGAAACTTTTGCACCGGTTGCCAGACTTGAAGTCATAAGAATATTCCTTGCTCTTTCTAGATTTTAGAAGTTCAAAGTATATCAAACGGATGTGAAATATACATTTCTAAATGGAGACTTAGAAGAAGAAGTGTATATTGAGCAATCAGATGGATTCATCCTTGGAAATGATCCAAAACTTGTATGCAGACTTAGAAAGGCACTCTATGGTCTTAAACAGGCTCTAAGAGCATGGTATTATCGTCTGGACAAATACCTCCATCAACAAGGTTTTTCAAAAGGATCAACAGATAGAAATCTATATATAAAAATTGATAATGATAAATTGCTAATGTTGGTTGTATATGTTGATGATATCATCTTTGGTAGCAATGAAGAAGCCATGAGTCAAAACTTTTCTTTGGTGATGCAAAAAGAATTTGAAATGTCCCTACTTGGTGAGCTCATATATTTCCTTGGTTTACAAGTACAACAAAACAAAGATGGTATTTTTCTATCACAAACCAAGTACCTCAAACAGATCTTGAAGAAATATGGCATGGAAGATTCGAAACCAGTATGTACCCCTATGGTAACAGGATGCAGCCTCAGAGCAAATGATGAATCAGCAGCAGTACATCAACCAACCTATAGATCCAAGATTGGTAGTTTGCTCTATCTAACAAGTGCCTGACCATACATCATGCATGCAGTGGGAATAGTTGGAAGATTCCAGGCCAATCCAAAAGAGACCCACCTTTAGGAAGTTAAAAGGATTTACAAATATCTTCAAGGAACACAAAACTATGGCTTATGGTATCCTAGAGATACAGATCTCACACTTCATGCATATACAGATGCAGATTGGGCAGGAAGCGTGGATGACAGAAAAAGCACTAGTGGTGGTGCATTCTTTATGGGTTCCTGACTAGTATCTTGGTTCAGCAAGAAACAAAGTTCAATTGCATTATCTACAGCTAAAGCAGAATATGTGGTTGTTGCATCTTGCTGCACACACTCCTTTGGATGATGTAAACTTTGCAAGACTTTCAAATCACTTGTACTCCACATATCTCCATTTTATGTGATAATACAAGTGCAATTAGTATTTCAAAGAATCTAGTCATGCATTCAAAGACCATGCACATACCTATCAAATATCATTTTCTCCAGGAACAAGTGCTTGAACAAAAGGTCAAATTGGAGTATGTTTCCTCCAAGGAACAGGTTGTTGATATATTCACCAAACCACTACCCAGGGAGACATTTGAATACTTCAGACAGAAGTTGGGAGTAGTTGATGCATCATCTTGCTGTTGAAACTTATCTATTTCAGAGAAAAGTGGTTGTACGCGAGTTTCATGAGGAGCACCCGCGTACATGCGTCGGTTTTCGTGGATGTAGTCGCGTATATGTTGATTTGAAGAATATTAGTGGGCCATACTCAGGATGAAAAGAGTCTGATATGGGTCTGACGGAGACCATCTGGCACAGGTTCAGGAGGAGATCATGGTTGCTGGTTTGGATGATGATTGACAGATGTTGCTGATGATAGTTGTTGATGACTATCATAGTCTTTCCTTAGATATTTAGTCTTTATGTCATGTATTTATTTTATTATCAAGGTCATGTAATGGCCTATTTTGGTTTCCCCACTATGGCTGGGATGGATGATGTAATATTTTTGTTTTATCATGTGTAAACTTTTGGTGTATCCCCACTTGGTTGGGTGGATGAGTTAATATTGTATATCCCCACTTGGTTGGGAGATGGATGTATGTATGAGTCTTTGGTGATAGGAAAGTCATTTATGATGTATAAAGTCATGTTCTTTCTTGTAGAACATCTTTTTGCAGATCTTGCCTACAGTCAGGGGGAGCATGGATAGCACAGCAAAGCAGAGATTTCAGCATGTACTCAGGGAGAGCATAACCCTTTGCCCTTGATGACAAAGGGGGAGAATGACTTTGAGTGACTCGGGGTTGCCACCAAGTCCAAAGGGGGAGATTGTTGGCATTTTGACATAGGTTTGGCACTATGGCATAGGTGTTGTCCTTGATGGAAACTCTCTTAAATGACAGATCACAATTCAGGCTCTTAGAATGAAGGAAAAAGAAATATACGCAGGTTCCTCTTAACAAAGTCGAGTGTACACGTGGGATAACCGATCCAAAGCCGCGTATGCATACGCACACACTTTTATGCAAAGAAAAGCGCGTACATGTGGGAAAACTTGTTTTACTCCATGGTATATAGGCCTTGGTATTTGGACCTATGGTTTTGGACCATGGTATCTCGTCCAAAGTGTTGAACCCAAGTACTGGGACCCAAGTATTGGTTCTAAGTGGTTTTGTACCATGGTATTGAGTAAGTCCTAAGACAATAAAAGGGGAAGGAGATCATTAGGCAAATGCACTCAAGTATTGAATATCTTATGAAGAGCAAGATCTAGAATACTGGTCATTGGGTTATGGTGCATAACTGAATCTGAATCAAGGAGGAACCTGAGCGCTAGAAGAAGGATAAGTTCTATTGATGGGTCAAGATCTTAAGGCTTGAAGAGAAGTATCTTTGTGTGAATTTGATCTGTTATATTTGGTGCATGTCTTGATCTGTAAATCTGATGAACTGGGTATAAATGATGTTTGAATAGTTGAAAGGGATAAATTATCATTTACAGATCTATACGCAGGTTCAACATAGCAAAGGGGCGTATACACGCTGGTTCGGTAATGAAAAATAGTGTATACGCAGGTTTGCCTTAATACA
Organism: Pinus taeda; assembly: GCA_000404065.3. Taxonomy (NCBI): domain Eukaryota; kingdom Viridiplantae; phylum Streptophyta; class Pinopsida; order Pinales; family Pinaceae; genus Pinus; species Pinus taeda. Next base: position 98,652 of record APFE030274711.1, read on the forward strand.
TCAGCCTATGCACGCAGGTTCTACATATTGAAGTAGCGTACATCTCATAAAATATGTTTTAGCTACTTTTGTTTATTGTTTCAGTGTTTTGGGTACAGGATTGGTTTCTGATTACTGCTACTCTATTCTGGTTACAACATTCAGAGAAGTGATTGTTTGATTCAGTTTTTGGTTGGTGCAAAGGAGATTGATTGATGCAGATATATATTTGATATTTGATTGATGTTATTAATGGAACCAGTCTGAAAATTTATGAAACGTGATCCCTGGAAGAAAAGAGAAGGTTGTAGCCTTCTGTAGATTAGCACCTACGTACTAGTACATCAGTTAGTACAAGAGCTAAGGGGGTTGTAGCTCCCTTCCAGGAGAAGCTGGAGAACGAGAGAAGGTTGTAGCCTTCTACAGGTAGAAGCTTGCATACTGGTATAAGACTGCACCAGTACAGAAATATTGTACAAATAAGTTTCTTATTAAAAGAAGATAGAGACGAATTGCAGCAGGTGGTTTTCACCCACATTGGGTTTCCACCTTATATCTTATGTTCATGTGTGTGATGATCTATTCTGTTTTACTACACCTATTTACTGTTCTTATGGTTAATGAAGTTTTGATGCACTAATTAAAGATCAACATTGAATGGATTAACTGAATCATAAGTTTACTGGATATACGCTAGGTTCTTTAGACACAGTTATGTGTATACGCGGGTTCCCATAACTGAAGTAGCGTATATATATCTGAGTATGGAAATGAAAAAGTGTTTGATTTGATAATATTGATTCACCCCCCCCCCCCCCCCCGGTTCTCAGTATTATTTTCAACACTTTGTGGCTTGCTTCTTACAATACCAAGAAATTGTTGTTAATCCCATATTTGTTAAATAACCTAGTGTTGATGCTCGAACATCAACACTTACAACAAAATATGAATCTAGATATCCACCAAGTACAAAATTCCTAGTCTCTTTGTAGAGAAGACCAAAATATTTCGTACCTTGGATATATATAAGAACCATTTTTGTTGAATTCGAATGGCTTTCCCTTGGTTCATGCATAAAGAATAAGAAAATACTAACTGCATAAGATAAATTTGGACCAGTGGTTGTCCAATAGATGAAGTTGTCAATCTATTGTCTATAATTAGTACTATCTATCAACTCCCCCCCGCCCCTCCCCTGAATTTTTGAAAGGTTTAAGTTTTCCTCCATTGGGGTGAAAACAGTCTTACAATCTTGTATTCCAAATATTTTTAGTAGTTCATATGCATATTTGCTTTGCCTAATGAAAATGTTGTTTGGATGTTGGAATACTTCAACTCCAAGATACTTGTGAAGTAGTCTTAGATCAATCATCGTGAATTCAACTTGTACTTCCTTCTTTACTTGCATAATATAAACATTTTTGTTTCCAATAATGGTCAAGTCATCCAAATGCATAACTAAATCACCTGATTTTTACCCTGTTGGTGCACATATAAGGTATCATCTGATTCACTTCGCTTCAATAGAAGTTCAACAAATTTCAACATTTGAGATTTGAGACTTCTGCAACATGAATTATGTTGAAATGCTTTCGGATCCAACCCATGGGGTTTTTTGGTTTATCAATGTTTCGAACCATCATATGTGGCTCATCATCAAGATGAATATAAGATGAGAAAGATTGATCCATTGGATTAACTCTTTAGTTATTAATTTAATATAATATTTTAGACTATATTAATAAATATAATATTTTATATTCACTCTTTGGTCATTAATATCATATAATATTCTCAATTTTATTAAAGAATATATTATTTTATTAATATACTAAAAAATATGTCTCGTGCCCAGCGAAGAGTCTGCTAAGTCGTTCGTGCCGTTGTGCACGTCACGAGTTCAAGTCTCGTCTTACCCAAGGGCCATGCTTGTGGGCTGTGTGGTTCCTCCTAGTGGTTATAGTGGCAGCTGGTGGGATTTGACCCGGTGTAACGTGAGTATGATACCACCGTCATTGCCGATTCTGCTAGTCAACAATATATATATATATATATATATATATATATATATATATATATATATATATATATATATATATATATATATATATATATATATATATATATATATATATATATAATATATATATATATATATAATATATATTATATATATATATATATAGATACATACATACATACACTAAAAAAAATATAATATTATTTAATATAATATTATACTATTTGATATATTAATATTTAATATTAATAATATTAACTATTACTATTAAGTATTTTTTTCTAAAGTGTATGGTTCCTTGTTGGCTCCTTTCCTTTAGGTCTATTATATATTATTTCCATTAGATTTGTGTTCCTCACCTTACATTCATCCTAATGATGAGCTATATATCATAGTTCGAAACGTCGATAAACAAAAAAACCCTATGTGATGGATCCTAAAGCGTTTCAACAATTTTCAGCATAATGACAAATTTTGTTGCATCATTTACAAACAACATAATTGAAATCTTTGTTGCCTTGATTTTGTTCTCTCCCTTGACTTTGTCCTTTGCCTTGATTGTTTCCTCTGTTGAAGTTATTGCCTTTACCGGAATTGTTCCCTCTACCTTGACTGCGACCATGACCTTGTCCTCTGTATGCTCCCTGATTTTGATTGTTGTGCCTTTGTTATTCACTTGAGTTCCTCTTCCTTGGGAAATTCTAGTTGAAGATTTACGAATCCTGACTTTTGTAAAAGAGACATCTTCTCCAACCAATTTCTTCTTTCCAAAAGTTTTATTAGGTTGAGCTATCATTTCACTTAACTGAACAAAGGTTGTCTTCTCTAGCTTTCCATAAAATTGTAAAGTCTCAAAATAATGTGATTATATAGAAGGAAAACCAACAATCAAAATAGTAGTCATGAAACTATCTTCTATGACAGTAAATCTAACCTTTATTATTTCATGTTTGATGCTCTTTAGTTTGAAATGTACGGAAGTACATTTCCCCCTTTTGTCAGTTTATGTTGAAGTATCTTCAATTGAATCTCAACTTTCTTTGTCTCTGGTTATGTATCAAATAAATCTTTAAATGTTTTCCAAGCAGACCATGCATCATAAACAATTTCTATATGAACACACATTTCATCATTTATATAATATTTAATTACAGTTAATGCCTTTGCATTTGTAATCTCCCATTTGGCTAGTGATTCTGCATCAGTAGGTTTGTTTGGTTTAATAACACCATCGCACAAATATTTCCAAATTTCATTATAGATCAAAGTGCTTTCCATGTCTTATAGTTCTTTGAGCCTTCAAGTTTATGAGACTCAGAAAATAAATTTACTAGTTTGGACCTTGTGAAGATAAATATATGCACCAAGATAGATCATGCACCATACAAAAACCAAGATGAGACAACACACCACACATTGCCCAATAATAAAAATAAGATCTATCAAGGCTTGGCCTTGACCCTCATATATTCATTTAAAAATAAATAAATAAATAAATAAATTCCACTGAGTTTTGCACTTAAATCTAGTCAATTTCCTCGAAATTTTACAATGAGACTTTCAAATTTTGACTCTAGACTTGCGTTATTTCTTAGTAAATATAGAAGAAAGTCAATTTCCAGGGAATTTTACAATGAGACTTTCAAAATTTGACTCTAGACTTGTGTAAAAAAAAAAAAAAATTAAAAAAAATTCACTAAGTTTTGCACTTAAATCTAGTCAATTTCCTCGAAATTTTACAATGAGACTTTCAAATTTTGACTTTAGACTTGTGTTATTTCTTAGTAAATATAGAAGAAAGTCAATTTCCAGGGAATTTTACAATGAGACTTTCAAAATTTGACTCTAGACTTGTGTTATTTCTTCGTAAATATAGAAGAAATACAATTTTGTTTGCAATGCTCTTGCAATTTTTGACCTCTTTGACTACGCTCTAATCCATGTCGAAGTAAAAAGGTACTTCGAATAACAATCTTGTCCCCCTTTTAAAAAATTAAAAAAAAAACATACCCTTCCCTTTCTTTTACAAAATAACGACTTTAGTAGCCATATTCAAACTTTAGCAGAAATAGAATTTTAAAACATATAAATAAAACTTAATACAAGGGTGTCAATAGAATGATCTATTTCGACATTGATTGCATTTTCCAAAGGTCTAGTGGGTGCACTCGTTCAAAACCCCCTTTTTTTCAAATATTGAAAAAAAAAATTGTTATCAACACTAATTTTGTTGCAAAAAAAGTTGATCCAAATTTTTATTCCATGCATTGAATTGGATGCCCTCTCCTCCAACTATTTGTGCTCTCCAAACAGTGAACTTCAACCAAATATGTGTGCTTTTGCATGGATGGTATCTTTGCATGGGTATAACCATGTGTGGACTACTTCAATACCAATATGGGCATCAATTCATATGGATTGTGTTGTGGGGATCCTCTTCAGTGTGTGTGGGTGCATTTGATACTACGTGGGTGCTCTTAAATTTATCAAATGTTTGGAGCTTTAGCAATTACTCAACAAACCAGCCCTTGGAATCAATGGATCTCCCTTCAATGTAATATTGATATGGGCATGGCGTGGCATTTTTCTAGGGCATGATGCTAATCAATTTTATGGAGAGAATGATGAATTTTCATAGCTGGATGCGAAGGAAATACACAAAGGTGAGGGTTTCAAAGAGGGTTTTGAGGTAAAAAATTCATCGCATATAGAGCTAGAATGTGTTCAGAGCAAGCTCATTGATTTAGCCTTCAAAAACATCGTCATGTGGGAGTCGATTGATTTAGTCTTCAAAGAAGCCATAGACTTCGAGAAAAGGCTGGAGAATAAAAGATTTCACTTTGAGATTACATATATGCGCGATCTTCAACGAAACATGTCAGGTTGAAAAAGCTAAAATCATGCTCAGATTTCAGAGGGAAATAATCAATACAAGCACTATAAATGAAAACAAGCACAAGTTTGCGACTCCGAAAAATAGTGTGAAGCGAAGAGGAGGCAAAAATATATATATATATATATGCACCAACAAAGATTATAAAATTTTTTTTGTTAATATATAGATCTAAAATCTGAATTCAATGATAGATCTTCATAATAACAATAAATATTTATAATCACATTTTGGTCCTAATGATGAACCACATTTTGTGGTTCCAAATGTGTAGATATGAAAATCATCAATTTGATTTATCTGAAATAGCTTGTTATAAACATTGTTAATCACATAAGCTAGTACTCGGAAATAATCAAGATTCTTTTCCTTGACTATATATTTTGATAATGAACATACCAACAATTGTAATCTCAACAAGAATATGGTTTTTGTCTGACGATGCCCTAGTCCGGAGCTCTCTCCCGCGCGCGCAATCTCTAAGATTGCATCTCCTCTCCTGCTCCGCGGCCACCTGGGCCTTGGCCTCTTGCCATGGCCCCCTCGGATTCTCCTCTGGAGGGAGTCAACCCTCAAAGAGCATTTTCAGATTTAGTGAAATCCCTGCCTCCGCAATGCCCCAGACCTGCATTCTCAAGATTTGTTAATAAATTGGATGGACTTTAGGAAGTTCAGTTACCTCCAGTATTGCCTCGCATGGCAGCTTTGTCTCTTGCTGAAAATGGTCTCATTGGGCATTTTACAGGCCTTTGGCCTTCCCCTAGAACAGTTCAAAGATGGGTTGAAAGAAATTGGTCTGACAAGATTCAAGGGAAAATATCCATTAGGTTTTGCAGGAAAGGGTATTACACATTCCACTTCGAATCCAAAGAGGATAAGGATTTAATTTTCAGAAATGTGCCCTATTTCATGGACTCTAGGGGCCTCTACCTCAACAAATGGACCCCAGATTTTGACCCTGAACTAGACGTCCCCAGCATTGTTCCGGTTTGGGTCTGCCTCCCTCATCTCCCCCTCCACTGCTCGGGAGATGAGTCTGTTCGAGCCATCAGAAACGTTGTTGGCAAATACATTGATCGCAGCGAACCAAAAGACAACATGCAGGCTTGTGCAAGGATCTGTGTCGAAGTGGATCTTGGCAAAGGACTTCCTGAAGAAATGAAACTGAAAGTGGACGAATGGAGCCATATCCAGCATCTGGACTACGAGCAGATACCATTTAAATGTAAGGTATGTCACGAATACGGACACTTTGCCAATAGATGTTCTAAACTTGTGGATGCAGAGAGCGGCGAACAAGAAGGCCTTTGGGAATCAGTCAAAAAGAAGAAATCTGCCCCTCCTTCCAAGTCTCCCATGGAATTTGATCCTCTTTCTCCCTTGGCTTCGTGTCCCTCTTCCTCCTCCCCTTCTCTATTTGCCCTCCCCCTTCCTGATCCACCCCTCCTCCCCTCTTCCAATCCCTTTCTAGTCCTTTCTTCCCTTGATCCTCCTTCCGAGGACCCCTCCTTGCCCCCCTTGGTCATATCCGAGGCCTCCGAACCTCCCCCCTCCCTGATCATCTCATCACAGGCCTCCCTTGATCCCTCTCTTCCCAGGATAACCAGAAGCTTCGCTAAAGATCATGGAACTTCCAGCGACACTTATAAGAAACCTGGACCTGGTAGAAAATCAGCCAAGCAGCATAGGGACGAGAACGCTCAGAAAGACATAGCCATGGGAACAGAAACTCCAATAGAATCCTTCATTCTGGGACACCAAGAGAAATAGACTAATCACAGAGATCAAGAGAGGCGAGCACCTCTCCACACACCAAATACCCAATGATGAAAATTCTGTCTTGGAACAACAGGGGTTTAGGGCACCCCTCCAAAGCTGCAGCCCTCAAAGATTTAATACATAGTGAAAAGCCGGATATCTTATTGATTCAAGAGACAAAACAAGACCAGCAAGAAATGAGAAGAATAATAGACCAGCAGAAACAATACAATGGAAGCTCCAGTGATTCAAGAGGAGCTTCTGGAGGAATTGCCACCATCTGGGATCACAGTAAATGGAACTGCACTTCAGTAAACCTTCATCAACATTGGATCAGGACCGCTCTAGACAGCAGGATAGACAATCATAATGTAATCATCAACAATGTTTACGCCCCCAACCATTACAGAGAAAAGGAAATTTGTTGGGATGATCTTAAGTCTAGCATTGATGGGGAATTAAACTCAAATATCATAGTGGCAGGCGACTTCAATCTTGTCTTACATGTAAATGAAAAACGAGGAGGATGTTTCACTCCAGACCCCTTTAGAGGTCGATTGGAGACTATCAGTCAAGATTATGAATTAGTGGATGTTGTACCTAAAAACCGCAGGTACACTTGGAGCAATCGCATGCTTGGCATTGGCAATATAATGGAAAGGCTCGACAGGTTCTTAATCAATATTTTGTTACTTTCCTCCTTCTCTGTAGGTTATGCTGGCGTTCTTTCCGCCTCAGCCTTTGATCATTATCCTATAACCTTCACCCTAGAAACTCATTGCCCTCTTGGGCCCATACCGTTTAAATACAGTCCACTCTGGAATTGGAACCCAACAATCAGAGAAATAGTTCAGGGGTCTTGGAATCAGCACGTAGAAGGCTCACCAGGCTTCATTTGGGAAACTAAACAAAGAAGAACCAAACAGGCTATTAAAGAATGGTAAAAAGCTAACTATAAGGACCATAAGGAGACCAAAATGAAAATCAAGATTGAATTAGAGAGCGTTCAACGAAGGATAGAAGAACATGGCCTTTGTCAACAAAATATGGAGCAAGAAAGTGCCCTCTATTCACAGTTGAGCCACATAAACAGGGAGGAAGAACTCAAATGGTGTTTAAAGTCTAGGCAACTCTGGCTTCAAGGAGGTGATAAAAATACAACCTTTTTCCATAAACAGGCTACTGCTCGAAAGCTCAGGAACAACGTAAGCTCGATCTTGGATAATGAAGGCAGACTACATAACACCCAAGAGGCCATTAGAAAAGCTGCCTCTGAACATTACAAAGATCTTTTAGCTGAAACTAAAGGAGAAGAGGATTATGCCAATCTGCTTCAACACTTGCCTAAAGGAATCACTAAGGAGATGAATGACAGCTTGAATAAGGATATTGAAGAGGAGGAAAGTAGAAGAGTGATTTGGACTCTAAATCCTGATAAGGCACCTGGGCCTGACGGATTCCCCATTTGTTTCTATAGGGCGTTCTGGGGTTTAATAAAAAAGGATCTTATCAAGATGCTTAGATGGATCCAGAGAAAGGGTAAAATAGGAGGTTACACCAATGCCACCTTTCTCGCTCTCATCCCTAAAGAAAATCAACCCACTTCCTTCTCTTGATTTAGAGCCATTTCCCTCTGCAACTCCTCCTATAAGATTCTGACCAAAATCTTAGCATCTCGCCTCAAACCCCTCCTCCCCTCCTTGATCTCTGAAAACCAAGGAGGTTTCTTGCCCAACAGGCAAATTACTGATTCTATTCTGCTTGTGCAAGAAGCCATTCATTCGAGCCTCTCCAGGAAGGAAAAATGATTTATCCTCAAACTTGACCTAGCCAACGCCTTTGATAGAGTCAGGCATTCCTTCCTTATAGCTGTTCTAAGAAAGATGGGATTTGAGTTGCCCTTCATTAGCTTTATCACTGCTTGCATCTCTGGACCCTGGATTTCCCCTTTGATCAACGGCAGACCAAGTGAAGCCTTTCAATCCTCCCAGGGTCTTCGACAGGGTTGCCCCCTTTCCCCCTATCTCTTTATCCTTGTGGTGGAATCCTTCAGCCAAGCCTTGGATTACAACAGAAGAGTGGGTCTCATCACTGGAATCAAATTCGAGAATGGAACCAAGAACATCAACCATTCACAGTTTGCCGATGATACCTTGCTAATTGGAGGAGCCTCCACTATAATAGTAAGGAGGTTCAAGAATCTTCTTGATCAATTTATGGAGTACTCTAGAGGTTTGGTCAATCAGCTAAAAAGCTGTATATATGGATGGAATACCTCAAATCAGGTCATTCACAATTTTGCAAATATTTTTGGTGTCCCCTGCAATCTGGATTGGACCCACTTCTCTTACCTGGGCATGCCAGTGAGCCTAGGACCTCTGAAGTCTGGAACCTGGGACAGTATCATCGACAAGGTGAAGTGGAAAGTGCAGCAATGGGGATCGATGTGGCTCAACCGAGCAGGCCGTATCATTCTCCTTAAATCAGGTATTTCTTCTCTTCCTCTCTATCTTTTTTCTCTATACCAAGCCCCTACTATCTTTCATCACAAAATGGAAGTTGTTCTCCGCCATTTCCTATGGCAAGGAAGGAAGAATGACAAAAAGAAATTCAATTTAGTCAATTGGAATCAGGTTATTCAATCACAGGACAAAGGAGGTCTCGGTATTAGGTCCCCCAAATTCTTAAATCTAGCCTTTGGTGGGAAGATTGCTTGGAGGCTCATAACTAGACCCTCTGCGTGGTGGAAAAGGGTCCTGGAAGCCAAGTATTTGAACTTCCCCAGACAACAGTTACTTGATTCTGAAATCCCCAATAGAGACTCCTAAAAAATCTGGCATTTATGTAGAAAATCCATTCCATTCATGACTTAGAATACATCCAAAGTCCCCAAGGGAGGAGCCAGTATTAATATTGGGGCTGATAAAATCCTGGGACAACAGCCAATTAACAGGCATGAAGAAGCCATCCCTATTCTCAATTTTTTAAACAACAGGGGTATCCATTATCTGGACCAAATTTCTAGTTGGGATCCACAGTCTCATATTTGGCTTGGGTGGTCCTTTCCTGTTATCCCCAGTGATCTAAATTCTAGTCTGATCTCTCTCCAATCTCTCCTTCAAAATAAATCTCCCATCAAAAAGAATGAGATGGATGGCTTCTGTTGGGATTTAACCGGATCGAATTACTCAGTCCAAGCTGGCCACCAGTACCTCTACACCAACACTTTCCCCATGACTTTATGGAATCATTGGAAAATTGTTTAGAAGTTAGAGGCCCTTCCAAAGATCAAATTTTTTATATGGGTCCTTCTAAAAGGGAAAATTTTAACAGCAGAGAATTTACAAAAGAGGGGTATCAATGGCCCATCTTGTTGCCCCAACTGCTGCAATGCTGAAGAAACTACGCATCATCTTTTTGTCAATTGTCCCTTTGTTGTTGATTGTTGGAAAAAATTGTCCCTCACTGACAATTTATCTTGGAATTCTCAGCACTCTATAGGGAAGTGATCCACATCTGGAAAAAGAGTTGTCCTTGGAAAAATAGGAGGAGCAATTTAGTGAAGAGAGTATGGAATACTCTCCCCTATACCATGCTATGGTGTATTTGGCTAGCAAGAAACCGGAAAATCTTCAAGAACAAGAGCTCAACGCCAAGAATTATTTGTAATAAGGCCAAGAACCTGGCCCTTGAGACTATCTCTGTCAAAATTCAAAGCAACATAGATGCAACAATGTATAGTGTTGAAGAAAGAAGTTTCATCAGCTACATTCTGGACAAAAATAACAGCACCCAGCAAGGCAACATGGGGAAAGACCAACGCAATTTGGGAGCTCACTCTTGGGAAATCAGGCTAAAAGAGGAAGAGTTTGTACACTGGTTACAAAAAAGCAATAGCTACTGTCTTTTCTTCGACGGGGCATCTAAGTCAAACCCAGGAATCGCTGGAGCACGGGGACTGATCCTTAATGATAAAGGGGAGTGCATTCTATACTATGAATGGGGTTTAGAGAATATATCGAATAACAGGGCGGAAGCGTTAGCCCTTTACCAAGGGCTAACTCAGCTAAGCAGATTGGGAATAAGAACGGCAAGGATCTTTGGAGATTCTTCGGTTGTAATTAACCTTATCGTTCATCAGAAAGAGTCGCCCAATGTTCTTCTTCAGCAGGTCATTCGGAGATGTCAACTCTTGCACCAGACAATGGATAACCTGCAGTACCACCACATTCTCCGTAATCTCAATCAGCAAGCCGATAGGCACGCCAACAAGGCTTGTGAAAGGACAACAGGCAGCTTGCGTTGTAATGGTGAGGAGATTCAACAGTCTTTGCCATGATCCAAATCATCCCACCCTGCATCAAATCGGATAGTACTGACAGAAAGGAGTGCATTTAGATTCTCCAAATTCATAACAAGATCGCCATCCGCATAGGGATTTGGAAAAGATATGATCTCTTCAAAACTCTGTATACAGTCAGTAATCTCGCCGGTTTCCATCTTATCACTCTCGACTATTGGGCTTTTCCGGACAGTCATCTGAACTTCTCGCACCATTCTCTGGATTCCCTCTCATTCCTCATGAATGGTCCTCACCCCTCCCGTCTCTCTTTATATCTCCCCTCCCTCCTCTATTTCCCATCATCCCTCTTCCTGCTTACCACTCTGTGCGACCCCTCTTGACATTTCTTTCCTGTGCATCGGAATCTAGCTGCTCGTGTTGTTGTGTTTGTCCTCAGGTTGCTCTTTCTCCCCTCACTCCACCTTCTTAACCCCTCCCTCTGTCTTCATAACCTCTCCCCCCTATCCTCTTCAATGGCTCGCAAGGAGGATTGCTTGCATTGCTCGGACCTTCAAGCTGAACTGGAAGAAATCAGAGCCCAACAGAAAATTTTAGACAGTCAACAGAGGATGTTAGATGAAAAAATCGACAACCAGAACCGTATCATCAACGACAAGTACCGAGCAGAAATCGATTTGTTCCTGCACAGGGTTTCTTCTCCTCATGAGCAATTCAACCATCTGTCTAACAAATGCAGTCATGCGAAAGAGTCAATAGAGATTGTGAAATACATGATGGACAAGCGCAAAAACGCAGCCCCAAGCTCCTCAAGCGCCAAGCAAATAGACGGGGATGACAAGCCGGAGGAATCCACAGCGAGGCATATTAGCCATATTAACATAGATTAGATATGTTCTGCAAATGTTAGTTTTTGTTGTCTCAATATGTAAGAGTCTATTTTAGTCAAGAATTCCTTAAAGTCAGAACAAGCAGGATCAAAGAGAAAACTCTGTTTTGTAACTCCACCGATCCTGGCTATCCTCCGCACTTAATGTACTTTAGGAGTTCAAGCTCCCTTCTTTTTTTCAGATATTAATACAGCAACCGACTTTGTTAAAAAAAAAATGAACATACCAACAATTGTGGTTGGGTCCCATTTGACATAGTTTTTCAATGTGCTCATCACTTGGAATCTCTTCTCACATTAGCCCATCATCATAGCTCATACCACATTGATAGTAGAAGTGTTATTCGACACATAATTTTATTAATAAGGGAAAATACATTTACAGGATAATATGCAAGAGTTTACAACAATCACTCATTACTCTCACATGAGAAGGAAAATAAGCTTTAAATAAGCTTATGTCCTATAACTAATTTATTTATGGATCACTTATTTCATGTGACAAGTGTCCATTTATATTTAATGTGATTATAACAAATTTCCTAACTATCTGGTTATGTAATGGATTTTATTTCAATAAAAGACAATGTTTTTTTCTCGTGAGAAAAAAAAAAAAAAAATAAAAAAATAAAAAATAATAATAATAATAAAATAAAATAAAAAAATCCTAATTTGATTCCTAAAGAACAATACTTTTCTAGATGTCAAATCTATTATAAGAAATAAATATTCGAGGAAGGTTCTATGAATTTAAATAATTAAATATTAAACTACGTACTTTGGGTCATATATCTAATATTTTGTTGGATTTTGGCTTAGAGGAAAATTTTGACTGCAAAATCTTTTGAAACGTAGAATATTGGGTCCATCATGGTGTGCTTTGTGCAAAACAAATCTAGGAGACGATAGATCCATCTCTTCCTTTAATGTTCCATTGCCATGGAAGTCTGGGAATGGTCTTCAATCATCTCATATCCTAAATTCGTTAGACCAATACTATTCAAGATTTGGTGGGAGGTTGGTGTAGGTGCAATATGGGATCATTTATAGAGAAGAAGAAGATGAAAAGGTTATGGGAAGCATCTTCTAAATTTGTGTGTTGGAAGCTTTGATTCTCTAGAAATAAAGTTATTTTTCAAAATGAATCGAAAAATACTACCAGGGTAGCTGCAAGGGTTATCGTACTTATAGGATAATCCTTCCAAACTAAAGAAATAAAGGAGGAGGATTAAAATATGGATGCACATGAATCAATATGGTTAAACTCTTTCATTATTCATCTCTCTCCTCAAGATTTGCATAAAACCAGGGAGATTTGGAAAATAAGGAGCTCCGAGGAGGAGTTGAAGACATGGATCTCCAAACAAAAGCAGTATATCTTATATTTTTATGGGGTAGTGAAAGGAAACCCAGGGGCAACAGGAGTGGAGTGGGGTGGGGTGATCATTCACCCTAAGAAGCAACCGAAATTCAAATACACTTGGGGATTGTGGGAGGTGACTAACAATGTTGCAGAAGCACGCACTCTCTAACAGGGACTAAACAAGTTGTGCAATTATAAATTCAAGAGATAATAGTGATTGGAGATTCACTTCTCATCCTCTGTAGACTTCTTAATGAATCTCTCCCTGGTGATCTCAAACTTGCACAAATCATTAAAAGGATCCTTCATTTATTTCATCTCATCCTTAAAAGGTAAAGCTTCCATGTGTTAAGGGATAAAAATGTGTTAGTTGATGAATTGACCAACCCAGACTCTTCTCTCTCCATAGGAAAGCTAGTATAGAAAGGGTTGAATCTATGGGTTCCATTATCATAACAATGCATCAAGAAATTATCAACTTTTTGGAAATCATGCAATCTCTTCAAACTCACTTGCATGGATTGGAGGACGAACTAGACATCTTGCACTCTCAACTGGAGGAGAAGAAGACACAGTGGAAAAATGACAAAAATGAAACTCTAAAGAAAAAAAGTGTCTCTTTTGGTAATCTACCTCATGTAATATGGTCAAATCTTATGAAATGTAGATTTTGATATTTGTGAGATAGGTTTTGGTGTATCTATAAGAGATATAAGGAGGGAAGTAACTTTGAACGCCTAAATAAATATTACTTATAAAACAAAGATAAGAATAACAAATCTAAAAAACAACCTCTTTTATCTATTATAATTAGTATTTCATCTCAGATTTTTGCTCAAAACCTTTTAATACAAAAATTATACTCGGTCTGTGTTAAACAAATTAAAATTATATATCAATATTATATTTCACAACTACTCTGAATTGTTATTTCAAAGTATAACATACATTTCAATGATATAATTATTTTTAAATAAACGATTATATTATATTCATTCAACTTGAGAACGGGCCAAAACCCACGCTTACATCTAGAGATAATTCTTCTTTTGTCATAGACTAGGAGTACATACAAAGCATTCTAATTCTACCTGGCCTTTTCCATGCAATTTTTCTTACATTATTTATCTTATATATTCGCCAAAAAACTCCACAAAAATTTCAACAAAAAAATATAGCATTCAACTAATCTATATTGTTTGGTCACTTGTTGCATTTTCCCCTTTTTCTCTAGCTGCTTGTTCATTCTCCGCCGCATCTGATCCAAAATGGATCTTGTAAGTCAAAGTTGAAGTTTGTTTTATGTCTAACAACCAAGATGGTCCTAGGAATAAAAACTATTCTTGGCTTATGCAAGAATTCACCATCTCAGTTACTTGAAAAAACAATGTTAGGTCGAAGAGCTCGACACGTTGATTCTGGTGGTATCTCTGGATTTTCATTTGGCCTCCAAGTGATGGAGAAACAAATCCAAAGTTTTCAGTTGTTCTCGGAAATAATGCCAAGAAGTGGAGACCATTGTTCTGAATTCAACACTACTTTTGGTTTCTCATTTGCTCTCTCGAAGAGGGAGAAACCATCCATTAAAGTTGAGGTGTTGAAGGGACCTTACTGGCCACGTGGCATTTCTGCAGTTCAACACATGGCACAAAATTTATCTTCAGGTGAATGGTGAGATTGTTGGGTTAAGGGTTGATTTCATGTTAAGGTGCACATTATTCCTAAGTTTTAATTCTATGGTGATGCATTAAAAAACCTAGACACATATGGTATGGTTTCAAAAAACATATAAGAAACATATATTCCAAGTTTTTATGGTCAAAGGTTTATATAGTTTCAAAACTATACAATAAAATGCAAAGTGGGCGCATATATAGTAATAAATCATGGATGGTGCAAGGTTATGTATTGACCTCTGGTCTACAACCTTGGAGTGCAAATGATAAATATTACATAGGGGCAAAAGTAAGGCTACATCAGTGATCGAGTCAGCTTGCCACGAGATGGGTCCAATCACATCAGATCAGTTGGAAACCAGTTGGCACGGATGTGGTAGGGTACCATGGTGGAGTTTGAAGTCGCCAAGTCGAGACCGCTGGATGCCAACGCAACAACCTACCAAACCAGAGCTCAATCGTTGGAGGTGTACCTAGTTAGCATGCCATCGAGCCATCTAGGAGGAAGGCATGAGATGGATTCCAACGAAGTCGAAGTACCACTCAGTTAACATGCAGTTGAGCAGGTCAAGTCCGTCGGAGGAGGGGGGTCAGAGTTATCATGTCAGCACCGAATGCATCACCATCCGGAGTTTGGTACATGTTAGTCACTGTCAAAGCCAACAGTCAAGCAGCGCGGAGGTGGCACGGTGGAGCAATTTGAGATCGCCGAAGGTGTATCGAGTCAGCGTGCCAACGAGCATCGAAGGTCCAGTTGCAAGTATGCCAATGCATCTGTGGAACATATGTGTTAGGGCACTGGGGAATGCCAACCGAGCAACAACTTTATCAAGTTGACCACCAAACGAAACCACCACTAGCCTAACCGCTAGAAGTTTCTGTCACATGGCATCGGGTTACAGGTTCAAAGAGTTATGACAACTGTCAGGGGTTATAATGGTTGTAACATATTAATGAACCATGTAAATGAAATGTTCCAAACAACTTAGGATAAGCT
The DNA here is from genome assembly GCA_000404065.3 of Pinus taeda. NCBI lineage: Eukaryota > Viridiplantae > Streptophyta > Pinopsida > Pinales > Pinaceae > Pinus > Pinus taeda. The sequence continues at coordinate 114,527 of APFE030274711.1, forward strand.
GGTTTGTGCTCATGCGAAGATTTATGCCATGGTGTTATAATGTTATTGCACCGAGATATATCATTTGGCCACCACTTGGTTTGTTAAAACAAATTATGCTAAACTTAGCATTAAGTCATCTTATAAATGCTTCGAGTGAAGAAACATAAATAAGAAGAAAGTTCCAGCCTTGGTGAGGAGAAGAAGAGAGGCATTCTAGAGCCCATCAAAGTATTTTCTATTTCAGAGGGGAAACCTTTCAGGAAGGAGGCAAGCATATCCAGGGTGGAAGTTGCGCTTCAGTTTCAAGCGATAGTTCAAATTCAGAGCTAGAGTTTCAATATTTGCCTGCAGATGTTGTTTTGAGCATTTATTGGCCATTCTTGGGCCTCTTTAGGAACAGAGACAGGCATTGGAAAGCTGCAACAAAAGGCTTTCTTTCTACAGTAACGAGTAGCACCTGCGAGCATAGATCAGTTGGCGAAATCTCATGTAAAGAAACTATTTGAAGCATTCCAAATAAAATGGTCGCACATTCGAAGCGGACCCAGAGACATAGTCCAAGAGGGACGAAATTTGTCACCAATGTTTATTGTTGTTTGCATCTTTGATTGTTGTTGTTAATTATTCATTTTCAGTTCCTTAAGTTTGATGATTAAGGCATAAACATCACTTAATTTTCCATATTCACTCACACATGTGCAACTTTAGTTAATTGGTGCAATTGCTTAAATAATCAATCTTGTAGATTTCATATCAACATCATCCTTTTTCTCAGCAAAAGTCCCATAATATGTTCCTAGGGATCGCCAATTTGTAGTCCTTCACCTGTGTTTGCAAGGGAGGGGTCACAAAGTCCATAGAGTTCTTTCAAAAGACCGATAGTTGCTAGCTCTGCTTTAATTTTGATGTCATCCACCTTAAGCTTAAGAGTGTCCACTTTCTTCGTCAACGTTGCCATCATGATTTGGAGACATTCCATTTCCTTTCACAAATCCTCCATCTGAGGATTAAGTAGTAAGAAATGTGAAAGGGCCTCCAAGGTGAATTGCTCCCCTAACTTCATAATTGAACGTGAAATTGCCTCCAAATCTTTTGATAGATGAACCGAACTACCATTCTTGCTGCTCTCTGCGCTTGGGGAGGCCATACTACCAAACATTGAGATTTTCACATAAATTATTGCATATTTTATGAGGTGGTTGCCTCTTTTATATTGCTTGATTCCTTCTCCATTTGCATCGTCAACCATCACTTTCAATTTAATATCCCTGGACAATGTCTGCATCGATATACCATCAAATCTATGCACTATATCCTTCGCCCTGCTCCCAACTTCACTGGTACAAAAATGAATTGATGTTGAAGGTGCACCAACTTGCAATTCCAATGGTGTTAATTTAATAAGGACCAATTTTAATCTCCAACTATCCTCCCGCATGATGTTTGAACTACTGCATTCCCATCTGTGATGCTCTTCCCAGTGCATTTGTTTGCTCAATGTAATAAACAAGTGCCTTATCATAGATCTAAGGTTTATTACATTAACTAAGACTCTAATGCTTCAGAAAATCCACCTACTCAATCTCTTAAATGCATTTGGACCTCCGATTAATGTCGACTTAATTATCACAGAACGTGACATAAGGAGGGAGAGTAACCCCTCATCCAAGTTTGATCCTTTGTTGGCCTAACTGTCAACAATTGCATTATTTTCCCTTTTTATATGGTAACTGCTAATAGAATAAAAAATTTCCATCTGCATTCAAATTCGTGCCTCAAGAAGGTTTTGATCTTTCTTAGGAGATTCCTTTGAATGATACAATTTTTTCATTGTTATCATGGAGTCTCCAAATACTACAAACCATTGAATTCCATTTTTCAAAACTATTCCATTCCTTACCATAATGTTAAGGCCTCCACTTGGTTATTTGTTGTCCATGTTAGCCTCGCTGGCAAAAGGCCCAAAATTGGATCCAAATATGCTCTTAAAGTCTCAAAATTTGCTTAAAATCATGCCAATGGATCCAAAAATGCTATTGAAATCTTCAAGATTTGCTCAAGGTCATCCAAAGGTCAAAATCAGCGCAAGAGGAGAGCCCTTGGAAGGGTGGAAATACGCTATCGGGAGGCAAAAAACGCTTGAAAACCATGAAAAAACCAAAATCACAGGATTAAACACTGAAAGAACAACAACCGTTAGATTTGGCCTATCAACGGCCCAGGTCTAAGCGACTAATCAAAATCGTTGCGGCAGAGAGGACGACTTAAGGATGGGCACAAGACCCCACCAATCAGCGATCTCCAATGACGGGTCACATCGGCGGGGTATCGGTGATTAAAGTAAAGGCCCTAGGCATGAGCGATAAGCGATTGCGATTAGATCACATCGCTATATCACAGCGGAGTAGCGCCAAGGGGCGGGGCCTATGCACATGGCAGTGTTGATAGAAATGAAGCTCAAACCCAAAAGGATCCGGGAAGTGAAATATATATTATTTGAGATCCGCACAAAGGCCGGTTTTAATGCATTCTCAATGTATTTTCGTTATATAATGAAATACAAAGGGGAACAAGGCAACGCCGATAGCAATGAGTCCCGGACCCGAAAGGGTTCGGGAATGAAATCTATAATGTTTGAAGTTTGCCAAAGGCCAATTTTCTCGTGTTTTCAGTGTTTTTCAAGCATATTTCAAAATACAAAGGAACAAAGGGACCTGGCCGTCTGTGATAGGCGACAACAACCCAAAGGGCGGACCTGATAGAAGAATAAACCATTTTTTAAAGACTTTTGAAGTCCGAAAAGGACAGAGAGGGGTGGGATTTCTCAGTGTTGTTGTGTTTTCTATTTAATAGTCATTGTTTTCGGCAGAAGTCCACAATATGGCAACGTTGTTCTGTGTTAACAGAAGGCATGCATTTGCTAAACATTTGAAACAACCACAACACACACAGTTGTCCAAAACAAACAGAAACATCAAAGGCCACAGTGCAGCTCATCAAAACAAACATCATGGGGCATCTCTGGCACAAGAGAGCTCCCAGACAGTGCATCAAACTACCTGAAGGTGGTTATTCCTCTGTTAGAAGGAGAAAACCTCCGACCATGCTTGCCTATTCAGGGAATCAATCAATTAACAAGACAGATCAGACAGACTAAGACTCTGAGCCTTTGAGAGCTCAGGAGCATTGTAAAAGGCCTATAAAAGGCTGAAAACTAATTGTAGCAAGGGTTCAACCTTTGGAGACTATGGAGACACTACTCCTCTAACTTCTCATCTTCATTCCAATAATATAAGCTTCTTTTGTTGTTACATGTTCAATTCTCATTTCCTCTGTTGTTTTATGCTTGCAGTTGAATAAATTATTCATGTTTCCACTGTGTCTAATGCTAGATAACTGTCATCTTATCTCTGCATTGATAAATTAGATTTGCAAGTTCCATTTACTTCCTGTAGCTAGACATTCATATATGTTCATGTACGCATCTGCCGGTACAGTCAGTATTCTCCATCTATCCATTGAATCTATAAACTATTGAGCATTCATGGTCTAAAGCCTTGTATTGTTGAGGGTGTTCATGCATGTCTGAGTGAGAAAAGAGATGAAATGGTTATCTAACTTGACCCAAACCATCATCCATTACAATAGTTCAGAGAACAAGATTGAAGATTATATGTTACCAGGCATCTCCGAGCTGCAACCTAGGAGAGTTTCTTAGAGAGATAACATAATTGGCGTCATTGCCGAGGAGAGGAAACTGAAACTCAGCTTCCCTGGGAAACGGCATAGATCCAACTTTGATGATAGACAAAGTCTGGGCACTTTTTTGGTTGTAATCATCTATCTGGCGACTCTGCTGGAGGTTGAACCTCTTGGTGACTCCACTTCATAGTTCTGGCTCAGTTTATCAGGCATACTTGGAGAAATCCTCAAAAGCTACAAGCTGACCCAGTACCTGACCCTGAAAAAATCATCAAAGAGAGAAAGGTATTGCAGAAAGGAGCATCAGGTTCAGGTAAACCTAAACAATCTTCTATATATCTTCAAGAAAGGTCTGTAATAAAACAAATACATGTTGAAAGTATAGCTTCTAATACTAACAGTGAAGAAAAACTTCAGAGATTCATAAAGCTCCTTATTCTTTAGGTTCTCCTTTTGTTGAAAGCCCAAAGGAAACCTCACCTCCTATCCATCATACTCTTTTAGTCTTGTCATTCACTCCTCAACCCTCTATCATCCAGTTTGCCAGTACTCTTATAGCCACCACAGCTATGGCAGGTCCACAAGCACCCACCAAAATGGAAAGAATCATAGCTGCTAAGTATGGACCTCTAATACTGTCCACTCCTTTGAATGCCATGTCTACTGGAGAATATCAGAAATATAGGCCTAAGTTCACTGGGACTGAAGGTGTTACAGCTAAAGAACATCTTGAGTCATTCTATAGTTATGCTGATAACCTAGACATTAGTGAAGATGATGTCTGGATGGGAGTCTTTGTCCAAAGCCTAGATGGAGAGGCTATAAAATGGTTCAGAGAACTAACCCCAAGATCTATAGCAGATATTGAGGCTTTAGATGATGCGTTTCTAACGCATTAGGGGGATAAGAAGAATCTCCTCTACTACCACACTGAGTTTGGCAACTTAAAGAGAGAAAATGGTGAGTTGTTGTCTGATTTTAATAAGAGGTTTAACCATATGTACAACAAGATACCAGCTGAAGTAAAACCCACTACTACCTCTGCTAAACTCACCTATGCTAGTGCTTTTGATTCTGACTTTTGCCTATTGTTGAGAGAGAGGCGATGTGCTACTTTTGCTGACATGTAGGATGCAACCTTGGAAGTGGAATCAAGCATCATGGCTGTAGAGAAGCTCAAGGGAATATTGATAGAAGAAGACAGAGGGGCGAGACCTCATCATCTTCTGATCCTAAGATAGATAAAATGACCAAAATGATCGAGTCATTAGCCTCTGAAATTTCCAAATTAAAGTTTGAGCATCACCCTGGGAGAGTTCCTAATACCTTTGCTCCTAGAAATCCAATTCCAAATCCATATAGAAAAACTAATGAGCAGCCGCAGATTTTGTAAAGAAACAAAGATGCCAATGAAGACCAAAGGGTGAAGGTCCCTTTTCAAAATGCAGTCATGGAAGAAGAGCAGTTTGAAGAAGATGATGAGATCCATTGTCTAGAAGACAAAGGCAATGCTTCCTTTTTTACCTCATCTGCCTATGAAAAGTCATTATTCAATGACCAGATCAGCTAAGAATGGGATGGTGAAGCTGTTCTGCAAACTGAAGATCAGCACAGATATAATATGAGGTCGAAGATGAATAATGCCAAGGAAACTCCTCTTCAAGGAGTTGTTGTCCCTGCAGTACACCAAGCTAATAAGAAGAAGCAACTGGCAGTTAATCCCATCATCCTCAAAGCTCCAACTCATGAGGTAAGAGGCCTTGACAAGTCTCCTTCTCCTTTCAGTTTTCAATAAGAAATTCAGAAGCTAAGAATACCTATGCCTCTAATTGAACTAGTGAAGAATGAGTCCTTCAAAAGATCCATCCTCGAGGCCCTTGAGCCTAAAGCCATCCAAGCCTCCACTGAATATGTAAATCTACAAGATGACAAGCCAGTTGTTATTCTCAGCCCAATGATTGAAAATTTTGAAGACAACTCCCCGTCATTCTATGTCTCTCTGACTATTCATGAAAAAATCCTTCACAACTGCCTTTTGGACACTGGATCCAGCCATAATCTAATACCCAAGGCTATTATGGATGAGTTGGGTCTTGACATCACCAAGCCTTATCATGCCATGTTTTCTTTTGACTCTAGAAAAGTGAAATGTCTGGGATTAATCAAGGACCTAGCCATCACTTTATCTCAGCTGCCCATGAAGAGCATGATGATGGATATTGTGGTAGCAAATGTACCCCCCAAGTTTGGCATGTTACTTTCTAGTGGTTGGATCAGGAGATTAGGTGGATCATTACAAAATGATCTGTCCTACGCCACTGCCCAGTTTTCGGAGGTAAAAGTAGGAGATTGTATAAAGAAGCTCAATTGGCTTATATCATCAGCGATGAAAGGAATCCCACTAATCATCCCATCTATGTTGTTCACACTGATTTTGGAGCATGTATTCTTCATATTGAAGAATCCCAGTTGGCCTCCACACAACTTAAAAAACCAGTTTGCCACATCACTGAGGAAGAAGGCCCACAGATTTGGGACATGTTCTTTGATGGGGCTTGCTCTAAGGAAGTTGCAGGGGCAGGTGTAGTCCTTGTGTCACCCACACAGGAATACATTCATTTATCTTTCAAATTAACCTTCCAGGTCACAAATAATATAACAAAGTATGAAGCTTTGATTTTGGGCTTAAGTGTCGCTAAAGAAATGGGCATCAAAGGCCTGAAAGTGTTTGGAGATGCAAACCTCATTATTCAACGGGTCAATAAAACTTTCCAAGCAAAGGATCCAAGGCTGAAAGCATACAGAGATGAGGTATGGAGGCTCAAGGATTCTTTTAATAATTTCAGCATTTCTTACATTCCGAGAATGAAGAATCAGCTTGCTGACTCCCTTGCCATGTCTACTAGCACGTTTATCCCCCCTTTGCCTCCTAAATTGACATATGAAGTTCAGGTTAAATATAGACCGTCTCTGCCTGACAACGTCAAATAATGGAAAGTTTTTGAAGACGATGATGAAATTAACAGGTTTTTACAAGTCGTTGAGGACTTTTCTGAAGCACACATTGACCAAGAAAATGAAACCATGGAAGAATGCGGCCAGTCCAAGCTAAAAAAAGAGATCAGCCGAGGAGGCATTGTCTAACTGCCTAGTAATCATATACCAAAGGGATTGGTGCCTTTAGAAAAGTTGTTCGATCATAGCGATGTGCCTTATAAGCCTGCCAAAACAGAAAATGAGTCTGTTGTTCGTAAGCACAATATAGGGAGCCCAACCCATCCGAAATACATAAATTTGTCAATTGATTTGTCCTCTGCCCAGAATTCCGAGTATTGCACCCTCATGAAGCAATTCGCTGATATTTTTGCTTAGGAATACAACGATCTTAAAACCTATGTTACAAACATCATTCAGCATAAGATTCCACTAGAAAAGAAAACTATCCCTTTTAAGCAGAAATTAAGACCTATCAGTCCTCTCTTATTACCTTTGATTGAGAAAGAGATCAAGAAGCTGTTGGATGCCAAAATCATAGTTCCCCTAAGGTATTCAAAGTGGATAGCTAACCTTGTGGTAGTAAGAAAGAAAAATGGAGAAGTTAGGCTTTGTGTTGACTTCAGAAATCTGAACAAGTGCTCTAAAAAAGATAACTACCTCTTGCCTAAGATGGAACACTTGCTGCAAAGAGTTTCAAGGGCTAGAGTAATGTCTTTCTTAGATGGATTTTCAGGTTACAATTAGGTTGTTGTACATCCAGAAGATTTGGGAAAGATAGCCTTCACTACTCCTTGGGGCACTTTCATGTACTCCAAGATGCCTTTCGGACTGATGAATGTTGGGGCTACTTTTCAGAGGGCGATGGACATAGCCTTTGTAGGAGAGAAGGACAAGTTTGTCCTTATTTATCTTGATGACATAACAATCTTCTCTAGTAGTCGCAAAGACCACTTACAACATTTGAAGAAGGTCTTCATAAAGTGCAGACAGTTTGGAATTTCGGCGAACCCAAAGAAGTCACAGTTTGCTCTAGAAGAAGGCAAACTTCTGGGACATATTGTTTCTGCTGAAGGTGTGAAGATTGATCCAGCAAGTGTTCAAGCAATTTAGACATTTTCCATCCCAAGGTAAAAAAGGGACATTCAATCCTTCCTAGGTAAGATTAACTTTGTAAGGAGGTTCATTCCAAACTTTGCAGAGCTAGCAAAGCACATCACTTCCATGCTGAAAAAGGATCAGAAATTAAATGGACAGATGCTTCAAGAAGCTCTTTTGAAGCCATCAAGCAAGCTATCATGGAATCTCCCACTATAATCGGCCCAAATTACACTAAGGAGTTTTGTATCTTCTCCTTTGCCTCTTATGATACACTTGCAGCGGTTCTATTGCAGAAAAATGATGAAGGCATAGAGCACCCCGTGGCCTTTTTGAGAAAAACTCTAACGGATGTTGAACTAAGGTATGACCTTTTTGAAAAAAAAGCTTATGCTCTCACAAAATATTTAAAGGCATTCAAAATTTATATTTTGCATTCCAAAGTGGTTGCATATGTACCTTCAGCCTCAGTGAAAGATGTCTTAACTCAGCCAGATATTGATGGAAAGAGAGCTAAATGGATTGCAAAATTCATAGAGTTTAACATAGAGGTGAAGCCCACAAAGCTTGTCAAGGGCTAGGGCTTGGCTAAACTTATGGCTGAAGAAAATTGCAGCTTGTTAGACATAAATTGCATAAATCCAGATTCAGATGATCAGCAGATAGAGGAAGCAGCAGAAGAACTAAAGCAGAATCAGTCTCTGGCTGAAAATCTAGCCATCTGTGAATGGTATTCCAACATAGTTCATTTTTGCAAAAGCTAGAAGTCCCTCTAGGGCTTAGCTCAAGTCAAGCTCGGGCCATTAAACTCAGATCAACCAAATTATGCATAAATAAAAATATGCTTTATTGGAAAGACCCATCAGGAATCCTCTTGAGATGTCTAGATAAAGAACAATATGTGGAAGTCATACACCAGTTCCATTATAGCATCTATGAAGGGCATCATTATTGGAAAACCACAACCCACAAAATCCTGAGGGCTAGATATTATTGGCCTACTTTGTTCTTTGATGTGTTTTCTTTTGTGAAATCTTGTGACAAGTGTCAGAGGTTTGTAGGAAGACAATAGCTAAAATCTCTGCCCTTGAAGCCAGTGGGGCTTGGACTTTATAGGTGAGATCAACCAATATTCCAGTGGCCAACACAAATGGATCTTAGTAGCCACTGATTATTTCACCAAGTGGATTGAGGCTGCACCCACTAATAATGTCAATCATCAAGTTGTCATAAAGTTCTTGAATGAGAATATTTTCACTAGATTTGGTTGCCCAACCAAACTAGTCACTGATAATGCAACAACTTTCAAGGCAAAATAATTGGTGGACATGACTAAATCCATGGGCATTCAAGTGGTGCATTCTGCCTCATATTATCCTCAAGGCAATGGCATGGCAGAATAATCTAACAAGAGTCTGGTAAGGGTAATCAAAAAACTGTTAGGAGACAACAAAAAGAGTTGGGATTCCAAGTTGAATTTTGCACTATGGGCTGACAGAGTTACCATCAAAAAGTTCATAGGGAATTTTCCATTTAAACTAATTTATGGCATTGATGTTGTCTTCCTATCTAGCTTATTCTACTTGTGGCTAAATTCTTGCAAGAAGAACAAGATGAAGAGAATGACATGGTAAGAAGAATGAATAACCTAGTTGAACTACAACAGATCAGAGAGCAGCTAGTTGAGAAGTCTAAGGTCCATCAGAAGACAATCAAAGAAACCTTTGACAAGAAAGAAAAAGTGGACAATTTCCAAGTTGGTGATTGGGTGCTTAAATGGGATGCATTTAAGGAAAAGAAAGGTAATAATGGCAAGTTTGACTCCTTATGGATAGGTCCGTTTGTCTGCTCAAATTCAACAGAATAATACATTCATTCTACACAGTCTGGAAGGAGGAGATACTTTTGGTAGCCCAGTAAATGGGCGGTTCTTAAAGCTTTATTTCGTTTAAGGCTTTAAAAGCCTGTTATTATAAATATGTTTTTCCAGTTTTTATTTTCATTACAAAATAGACTCCATGCCCAATGGAACACTAGGAGGAGGATTTGATTTTGTTTTTACAGGAAAGGCATTGATATGCGATCCTTGAAACCTCACAGGGAGGATTTCATCCCCAGAAAGAGTCAGTGTTAGCCTCACTGGCAAAATGCCCAAAATTGGATCCATATATGCTCTTTTAAGTCTCCAAATTTGCTTAAAATCATGCCAATGGATCCAAAAATGCTCTTGAAATCTTCAAGATTTGCTCAAGGTCATCCAAAGGTCAACATCAACGCAAGAGGAGAGCCCTTGGAAGGGCAGAAATACACTATCGGGAGGCAAAAATGCTTGAAAACCATGAAAAAAACCAAAATTGCAGGCTTAAACATTGAAAGAACAGCAGTCGTTAGATCTGACCGATCAACGACCCAGGTCTAAGTGGCTAATCGCAATCGGTGTGACAAAGAGGACGACTTAAGGATGGGCGCAAGACCTCGTCGATCAATGATCTCCAATGATCGGATCAGCGGGTCGCATTGGCGAGGTATCAACAATTAAATTAAAGACCCTGGGCATGAGCGATAAGCAATTGTGATTAGATCTCATTGCTATATTGCAGCGAAGCAGCACCAAGGGGTGGGGCCTATGCACATGGCAGTGCCGATAGCGATGAAGCCCAGACTCGAAAGAATTCGGGAAGTGAAATATATATTATTTGAGATCCACACAAAGGCCGATTTTAATGCATTCTCGATGTATTTTCGTTATATCATGAAATAAAAAAGGGAACAGGGTAGTGCCGATAACAATTAGTCCCAGACCCGAAAGGGTTTGGGAATGAAATCTCTAATGTTTGAAGTCCGCCAAAGGCGAATTTTCCCGTGTTTTCAGTGTTTTTCAAGCATATTTCAAAATACAAAGGAACAAAGGGACCTGACCATCTGCGATAGGCGACAACGACCCAAAGGGTAGACCCGATAAAAGAATAAACCATTTTTTAAAGACTTTTGAAGTCCGAAAAGGACAGAGAGGGGCGGGATTTCTCAGTGTTGCTGTGTTTTCTGTTTAAAACAGAAACAATCATTGTTTTCGGCAGAAGTCCACAATGGCAGCGCTGTTCTGTGTTAACAGAAGGCATACATTTGCTAAACATTTTAAAGGGCCACAGCACGCGCAACTGTCCAAAACAAATAGAAACATCAAAGGCCATAACGTAGCTCATCAAAACAAACATCATGGGGCATCTCTGGCACGAGAGAGCTCCCAGACAAAGCATCAAACTACCTGAAGGTGGTTATTCCTCTGCCAGAAGGAGAAAACCTCCGAGCCATGCTTGCCTATTCAGGGAATCAATCAGTTAACAAGATAGATCAGACATATTAAAACTTTGAGCCTTTGAGAGCTCAGGAGCATTGTAAAGGCCTATAAAGGGCTGAAAACTAAATGTAGCATGGGTTCAACCTTTGGAGACTATGGAGACTCTACTCCTCTAGCTTCTCATCTTCATTCCAACAATATAAGCTTCTTTTGTTGTTACATGTTCAATTCTCATTTTCTCTGTTGTTCTATGCTTGCACTTGAATAGATTATTCATGTTTCTAGTGTGTCTAATGCCAAATAACTATCATCTTATCTCTGCATTGATAAATTAGATTTGCAAGTTCCATTTACTTCTTGTAGTTGACCATTCATATATGTTCATGTATGCATCTGCTTGTACAGTCAGTATTCTCCATCTATCCATCGAATCTATAAACTATTGCGCATTAGTGGTCTAAAGCCTTGTATTGTTGAGGGTGTTCATGCATGTCTGGAGTGAGAAAAGAGCTGAAATGGTTATCTGACTTGATCCAAACCATCATCCATTCCAATAGTTTAGAGAACAAGATTGAAAATTATATGTTACCAGACATCTCTGAACTGCAACCTGAAAAAGTTTCTTAGAAAAATAACAATCCATCCTAATTCCCAAGCGAATTTTGTCCCTATTTCTCCTTAAAAATTATTATAACCTCTCCCACTCGTGCCTATAATTTTAAGATACGTAATTATGTATATATTTTACTCGTGCCTATAATTTTAAGATACGTAATTATGTATATATTTTTAGTATGTAAATTGGGTGATTACAAATGTTGAGATATAAACCAAAAAAAATATGATTATTAAATTATTTTAAATATATTGAATATTTCCAAGTGAAAATTGTCATGGTGTAGGCGTTTCAGCCTCTCATTAGTCAACGCTCTATAACGAAGTGCACTTCCTAAACCATGGGTCGAATATTTAAGAGCACATTGTTTATGGAAAAGAGTGTGAATTAAAAATCTAATGTCGGTTCGTACTTTTTATACTTTATGGTGAGGTTTAATTGAAGTTGGTATGTGTAGAAGCGGCAAAAGCTTGGTTTATGTCAAGTTTAGTCCGGAACCTATCGACAAGTTGTCATTTTTTATCAGAAAATTAAAATGAAAAAGAAGACATGTTTTTTTAAGATGTAGACATTTGAAATGCAATTTTTTTATTATATAAATATTTATTAATAATGTTAAGTTTTAAATTTGTTTGGGAAGTCTATATTATATTAATATTATATATATATATATATATAATTTGTGAGGTAATTATTTTATTATTTTAAAATATTTAATAAATTTGAATTTTTAAAAATTTCAAAACCCTTATAAAATTTAAATTTTACGGTTGCAAATTTTTTAAACTAGATTTTAGATTAAATTTATAAGAAAATATGTTTAAAAAAATGTGCAAAAGGATCAAACTACTCGATACATCATATTTTATTTAATATAAGTAATAAGTAGATATCTTTTTTTAAACTCGCATTTTATATTTTATATATATATATGATTTTTTTTTTGTTAATTTATTGAAGATAGACCATTTTTTTATAAATATATTGTGTTTTGCTTTTATATTATATTGTCAATAAGATTTTTGTGTGATTGAATTTGAAGTTCCATTAGTTCATGATAATCTTAATAATTTTATAGTAAATTCATATAAGATTGGTGATTTTATTTTATTTTTCGCTGTGGTTTACATTTTTCGGAGATCAGTGACTATTATGTTCATGCAATAATTGAACTAAGTAGGTCTACTCAAAAGGATCACTTTTTGTCGGCTCAACCCCAAAGCTTGACCCCAAGAATGTCGAGAGAATTGAACTTGTGACCTCTCAATAGCAAAGGTGCTTTAACAATGAGGACTTGACCAATTGAGTTAACCCTTAGAGCTAAGATTGATGATTTTACTATTAAAATTTCCTTTTAAATAGGTTGAAACTAGCACGAACTCCTTTATGCATCATTCATGACCATCCTACTTGTACATGGTAGTAAGTGCCTACCTTTTTTACCCTTCTTTTAACAATAAATTAAAGGTACATTTCTTTTAACAATAAATTAAAGGTACATTTCTTTTAACAATAAATTTTAAGAATGCATTGATTTATGAATCCAATCCATGGTTTATCATTCATACTCATGAAACATGACAATTTTTATTACCATTAACTTTTGAACACCAATTATATATATATAAAAGACATGGCTTACTTAACCAAATAAAGTTTGCATCACCAATAAAAATGGAATGTTTTCAAACTAGCATAGGTCCATTTTAAATCTCAATCTACTAAGGGTTGAAATGGACCAAATCGCTCAAGATGCAAACCTTTATTTGACTGCAAAACTTGAGGAAAGATTTAGACCTCGATAGATTTGATTCCTCTAGACTCTTGGTAGATCTAGAGTCAAGATGAATCTATGATGGTTTTGTGATAGCACCCTAATAAAAATGTTTTAACTATAAAATATTTTTGTTTTCACTTGTTTTATATAATATATATGTAGTTGACATAAGAATGCTCTCCAAATTCTAAGATTTTTATGTGGTGCCCTATGATGAAAAAGGTTCCTATTTGGGATGTCCTTTGGAGGAAATTCATATGTAGTTTGGGTTGGTGTCCTCTTCGTCAAAATGATGGGGAATCTGCTAGTAACGTTTTCATGCTATGTCCCATTTTCCAGAGTGTTTGTGTAGCGCCACATTCCACATTTACCCACCTTCACTGGTATGCAGAGGTAAACATGAGTGGAGGGCTACTATGACATGGCTCAACCTCCTAAGTACAATTAAGGAAGTGGAGTCAACAAAACCATAACTTTACTGACCTTTCTCAAGAGCTACAAGACCCCCAAGAACCAACAACCACTCCAGGTGCCATAACCCTGAGTTAACTTACCATTTTAGTGACATGGACTCCCAGTCGCTTGCATAACATGACAAGCTAGTGATTGTAAGCCTCCAGCTGCATGGATAAACCTAACTCCCAATGACTATATCCTAAATTACCTATTTCTATGCATGCAACCGTGAGATCTAAGCCACTTTTTTAGGGCTAGGATCCAAACCTCTGCCCGAAACTTGATAGAACTTTCCATAATGATGAATGACACTGGGACAAGGCCATTGACCCAAAACTTGGACAAGAACTTGACCTAACCAAGCCCAACCATGATAAACATTTCATCAAACACATGGTGAACATGAAGTCTAAATGCCATGAATGCATATCTGAACATGAAGATTTGAAATAAAACTAAGAATCATCAAGAAGGTCTAATGCCCTCTCACAATAATTGCAATAATATCCATTAGTTCATGCATTCAATAACCATTCATTTTCCAATCAAAACATGATAAAAGCCACAACTAGAATATGCTATAAACCATGCTTATAACCAACATATAACCAAATTTATAACAATTATAGAACAACCATCAAAGCCACATCATAACAAGTACATTTATTCATAAAATACAAGAGGAAATTAGCTCTTATTAACATATGCAAAGGCCAACCAAGTTAGAGACTTCCACGTACCACACAACCATAGATTGGCCTGAATCAAATCTCTCTTTCAGTCAATCACCCCTGTGTCATATTCCAAGCATGAATGTGGGATCTCATGGGATAAACCAATGTATAAACAAACAAGGGAATCCAAAGGTTAAACCACCTCCACCCTCACACTATTGTGATCTCACCTGAACCGGTCTCGAGATCACACACCAAACCAAGCTTGGATGCCTCATAATTATTTCCCCATCTCTTCAGAAATTTTCCCTTCTCCACCTACCTGTTGAGGGCTTTCAGAAGAAAACCATCTCCACCTCCAACCCTTGGGATTTTCCTAAGACCACCTCACCCAGATCCAAAACCTTCCGACAATCCAAAGCTCAACCAAGAATGAATCCCATTACACCATGGTTATCCAAAAATGACAAGGCAAGGTTGAAACCACTATCAAACTAGGCAAAACCCATGCCAATGACAACAAATGAACTAAATACACACATGCATGTACCATGCATGCCAAAACCACCTAGGAAATCATACATGCAACCTGTTACCTGCAAGTATTCCTGTTGAATTCACTTGATCCAACTCTTACTTGCTGATCCTTGCTTCCCTTTTCTTTCTTTGTCCTTCCTTTGCTTGCTTGCTTTCTTTCTCCTCTTGGTGCTCTTCTCCTCTATGAAGCCAATTCCAAAACTCAACTGACAAAAGGCCCCAAATTGATGCTCTAATGCTTTTTTATTATTGACGTGTCTGATTTCTTCATTTTCCCTCTATTTTCCTTCGATTTCCTCCTCACACGCAACTTGTGACCTTTCACCTTCCTTTTCTCCTAATTTCCTTTATTTTTATAAATAAAATGCCAATTAATGCCTTTTTGTCATTTCAAAGTCTTTGTCATTGCCTTTGCCAAGTTCCTCTTAGCCATAATAAACAATAGGTGATGCCCACTAGGATTCTTTGCCCAACCTTCAACTTGGAATATGTGTTCCATGACCTTGGTCTTATTTTGTCTTTATTAACTTTATTACATGAACTTTTAACCCAAGGTTGTTACAGTTTGACTTCATTGTGGGTTTGCATTAGGTCATTTAATTTCATGGACAGGTGTTGGTTTGGAGGAGGCATGACATTCTTGGTGTACTAATCCTTTAAGTTGTCTTATTTAAACCCTTCCCCTTATTATTTGTTGGGGGATCTAGTTGGCTCGGAACCATGTTCTTTTAGGACTTGGTGTCGATTCCTTCACACATTGTTATTGAGGTTTGAGCTATTTCAAGTCGTTTTCCTTGTGACAAAAACTCTGCTACTCCTAGAGTGATTTCACTCAAAAGCTTTGATTCATTTCTTCCAAGGGGATATTTTAACGATGTTGTTATTGAAAATGGGCAGAAACGTGGTGTGGTTTTGTTTTATATCTCAATCCATATCAATTTTTCAAAGTAAGATTTGGCTTGGGTCTAGGGACTAACAATAAAGTAGAACTTCTTGCCTGCAAATATCTGTTACTGTTCGCAAAAGAGAAAGGATGTTTGAGGATTCATATTTTTGGGGATTTAAAGCTAGTTGTAAATTGGATTAATGACATTTTTTTCTTGCATGAACATTTTACTTGAGCCTATTATTAAGGAGATTTCTTATATTATTGGTTCTTTCACGTCTTTTACATGTTTGCATATTTATGGGGAAAGGAACTAGGATGCAGACTGCTTATCAAAAGGAGGCCTCAATCTAGAAAAAGATAACCGGGTCATAGTGGAACATATTATGATCTTTCTTATGAGTCACACTGTTTTGTTTCAGTGACCAACTTTTGAACCATTCAGATGTCAAATTTTTGTGCTACAATTTTTGTTGTTGTTGTTGTTTATGTTTCATACGATATTTATAGTTGCTTCATATCATTATGATGGATTTGTTATTTTTGGGATCCTTTTTGTTTTCTTTGAGTATATATGTAAATATGTGACATGATGTTCTCTCTTTATCTCATGATCTCCATATGATGTTCATTGTAAAGTTATTTTTTTAGTTCTCTCCTCTAGATCCAAGAGATGTATTTATCTATCCTTTTTTTATCGTAGGTTGAATGTATTTTATTGCTCTCTAAAGGATATTTTATAAAATGCACTTTTCCGTGTATACACAAAATGTGATCTCATCATTTTCACATTAATGAAATTACTTTATTTTTCTTCACGAGGAAAAAGAAAAAAGAAAAAAGAAAAAGACATTGAAATAATTTATTTATGATTCACATTCTCCATATTAAAATGTTAATACATGCCCCTTCATATATATTGAATTATTTTATTATTAATGTTTTTTAAAATATCTTTGTTATTTTTTTTAATGTTACATTTCTCTATACATTGTTTTCTTTTTCAATGTGGTTCACGAACATCAAAGATTAGTGGCCGCTACATCCACGCTAACTATCCAGGCAGAACTACTCGAGGGGATCACTTCCTGGCAACTTATTAGCAAAGCCTAACCCCAAGAGCAAAACTACAATGATTTCAAAACGCTTATCTCACTTCTTTTTTATCATAGACATAAAATACTAAGAGGCTCAGTTATTTGTTTACATTCTTAAGATCAAATAGACCATAATGGTCTTTGTGGACGTTAACCCCACGAGGCTTTAAATAATACCATATTATTATTTTTTTTTTTTATTTTTTTTACACACACATACACACATATAATATTTTGTAAGCAAGCAAACATGAGATCGTTGAAGGACCAATGGCATAATAATGCTTGTAATAACAAAGTTGGGACCATTTTTCCACCAAAGGGAAACCAAACGATCCTTGAATGAAAGGATATGTCTAAAAATACTTGGTCCATGCACAATACAAGAGAAAATATAACAAAAAACTGTTGATAGAGTTACAAAAATGCTTGTGATTGTTTGCATGAGTGCTGGTCCTAAAACTGAAAAGAAAAGAGCAGGAACAACAAGAATTGTCTAGTAAACCACATATTTTCCTTTGGAGTTTGAGGAGACATCTTGTTCCTTATTGATTATTGTCTGAGCAATTGCACCCTCCAACTTTTCCTCCAAAATAAGGCAACCATACGAGCTTGATTCCTCTTGAGCTTGTTCTTTTTATGCTTCCTAACCCACTTGGCTTGGAGTTGCATATCACATAGCACGAGAGAAAGGGAATGAAAGATGATGAGATAGAATGGGGCCAAAGCCATCTTGAGAGATAAAAGAAAAAAATGAAGAAAGGACAAGAAGAAAGGAAATGCCAAAATATCTAAATATCGCGAGGAGATTGACAAATATTGCTCATTTGGGCATTGACCTCCACCACCGACTTCGTCACCCAAAATAGTGGTGGAGTAGGTTGAGCTCCCACACTATTATAATAAACCATTCATCATCTCAAGTTAGGTGCGGCTCTTATAATAACACGCATGCATAAGAGATAAATTTGACTATCCTAAAGTGTGTGAAAGCAATATGCCACGTAGACAGTGGTCACAAATCCCTTCGACACCGCCACAAACGGGGAAGGAGAGGAGAGGGAATCCGGAACAACACCATTGACCTCGACGTAGGGTAAGTAAACTGCCACTTCCTGGACACTTCCTTTTTCGATAAATAGATGATAAAAATAAATGACGTGTTTTATATGAAACATGACTTTAATTAAAGAAAGGAAAATGAAAAGGGGGGCCTGGTACAAACATCGTAAAATCCGCTCTGTAAATGCTGCATAACTAACCTGACACTGGTTCGCGCATGTGCGGTATACATTCTTAGGGTTTGTTTATTCTCCATTCATGTGTTCTGTGAATTCTCTGTAGAGGTAAAGACACATCTTTTTCATCGGTGTTATTTGTGCATAAAAGATCGAGATTACACTAGACTTAAACTCAAATTTGCAAATTTTTTGTTTTGAAGATCAATCTTGACTGAAAAGCAAGAATACATCACTGAATTTAGATCATCAGGTCAAAGCATGAGTACCCAGGCAGTTATTTGGATTAATTTTATTGTATCCTTTTTCTTTGTTCTTCCTTCTGGCTAGTTGCAATGTGCAGTTGATTTGTTTCAGAATCGGGAAAATCTTATTCACTTTTTAGGTTCTATTTCCCTTTTTTCTCTGGAAATTTACGGGGTTTTACTATTTAGTGTGAATTGAAAGCGTGATTCTTAACGTTCTGATGGCTTGAAATTATAAATATCTCGGGGTTTTCTGATTGCATTGAGCGATGTGTTGTGCAGGTATGTTAGCCTCCTTCACCTGGCCGATGAGTCCCGCTACTGAAGATCAGTTGCTTTCGATGAGCTAGGTTTTAAATTTTGCTTAATTTTCTTAAGTTACTGGCCAGGTACGTTAGGTTTAGTTGAATGACTTGAGAACTCGATCAATTATAGTTTCAGCAGAGCACCTTTCAGTTTTTTTCAAAAAAAGCATTTAGAGGTGCTTATGTTAGCTTACGAACTCGTGCACAACGGCATTTAGTCTGAAGACACCTTTGGTGCCTATTTTGTGGTCATGATTGTGTTCCAAGTATTATTATTATTTTTCTCTGGAGTTAAAACTTATTCTTATTAAGATTGAGATGAAAATTCCCTTGGTTGTCCGTTTCACATGCCTTAGTAAATGCCCATGTTTCTGTGCTGAATCGTATATTGAACAAGTGACTGGTAAAATATTCTAATGCTTTTGCTTGAAACTATCAGCTTTGATATTATCCTCTGTTCTTGTGATGTTGCATTAATTGGCATGGTCAATTTGATATTTTATTTTTAGTCTTAATTTTCTGTCAAGTAGCCTTAATAGCGTCTCAGATAAACAATATTATTTAAGGCCCTTGTTATTGATCTCTAGAAAGAGATGAGAGCAGTTATTTGTAACCACTAACCAGTATATCAACATTGACAATGGAAGAATACCAAGAATGTTAGATTATCTTTTGCCTGTGGGGTAGATGGCATCTTATGATTGTACTCTAGATTAAATATCCAACAATCCAGCTTTCTTTTTTGGTTGATATGCTTAATTGAGCCAGCGTAAGGATCTGGGATCCCCTCCAAGGGAATCTCCTCACCATCTATACAATTCATATGACAACTGCAGATGCAAGTGACCCAACTGTGCCCTTGTTGCAGTCATCATTAAAAGCAGATTCTCTGGCATCTGTCCAGCAATAAACCCTGTTCACAAAGATGAATGCCTACATTGTTGGCATCCTTGTGCCTGTGCTGCTATCATTCGTGTTAAGGAACAGAAGAAAGGGAAAGGTATATGGAGTGCCTGTGGATGTGGACGGGGATGGTGGTTTTGCAATCCGACACCATCGCAGTTCTTCTCTAGTTGAAACTCCGTGGGAAGGAGCTTCAACTCTTGCGGACCTCTTTGAGCAAGCATGCAAAAGACATGCACAAATGCGCTTACTTGGAACCCGAAAGCTGATTAGCAGAGAAATGAAAGTCAATGAAGATGGCAGGAGTTTTGAAAAGCTACATCTGGGAGATTATGAGTGGTTAAGTTATGGGCAAGTATTCGAGCGTGTTTGTAACTTTGCATCAGGTTTGGTAGCACTTGGTCATGAAAAAGGAGAGCGTGTTGCCATTTTTGCTGAAACTCGAGCAGATTGGTTCATTGCCTTGCAAGTGAGTTGACAATCTAGCATCTTTTGTAATAGCAAAGGTTGTTTTTTAAAACCACAAATATTCAAATCCAATTTTTTAGTAGTTTCTTTTAGATTAGGCATGGCATCAATCTCTCGGTTTGATGCTATTCTGATTTCTGGAGAAATGGGTATTAATGTTTGGAGTTTTTGTTAGCCTTTTGGTAAAGTTAGCCAAATGGTAAGGCCAATGGGATTCTTCGTTTGTTGCTGTTTGCAAATGAAAATTGTCTTTGCCATGAATTCCTTTCCTTGTATATCTAAGAAGTAAAGATGACAGTTTTGTTTTTGCTTTGATTGTTTCTCAAGTTTTGGTGAATCTGTTTTTGAAACAGGGTTGCTTCCGTCACAACAACACAGTAGTTACGATTTATGCTTCTTTGGGAGAGGAAGCTCTTGCTCACTCACTAAATGAGGTTTGTGTTATCAACTTTTATTTTTTCAAATGTTGTTTCTCCTCATGCTTTAGCTTTCTGTTTCATTGTGAAATAGTAGTTTGATTGGCAAAACTCGTTTCCTATAATTATCCTATCAAATATTTTCTTATCTTGCAAGGAATAAGCATACGTCCATTGGCAATCTTAATTGCACAGAATAGCCTGTTAATCTTGAATTTTTATCTCAATTTTTTTAGAAGCTTTATGAAGCAATTTCAATCTTAGTTGCACGGTAAAGCCTGGTAAACTTGAATTTTTCGTTTCAATTTTTCAATGAGTTTTATGAAGCAATTTCAAATAGATGTAACATTTTATAAATATCCAATATTTCTTTCTGCATGTTGACCTATCTGTCTAAGTATCTTTCATTCTGTCTTTCACATTCTCATGAACATTGAATATGGTCATTCCCATATCTTTGTAAATGCTAAGTTTAACCTTTAGAAGATATGGTTTTCTCTCTTTATTCTGATTCTCTTTTATCATATGAATTCCTATAATTACAATGCTATGATTTCTAGATTTATAGTAGGTATAGTTCATTTTGAACCCATCTTTATTGAGATGTGAAAAATATTGTTAATTTATTTTAAATTTAACCAGTGGATGCATGTGTGTATTTTTCCTTATGAAAAAAGTTCACCATTTGTTTTGAAAAGGAGCACTTATGAACAGCTTGTCAGGCTGGTACATTACTTTCTATTTTAGAGCTGACTATTTAGTCATCTTAGACTGATCTGCATATGTTCAAAATATGGTCCAATCATACGTTCTTCCAAAAATAAGTAGGTGTTGCCTGTTTACTCCTCACCCACCGAAAAACTAGCCAAAAAATCTTGTTTTTGGAGGGGCTGTTTGACTAAACAACTTCTCATCTGCATCATAATGCATCCAATGATTGTCTTTGAGTTGCCGACTATGTCCAAATCTCTGATACCAGCTTCCAAACTAGGTCCAGAAGAATTGAAACAACAAGCAGTTCTGCTTGATTGTTTGTTACTTTCCCAATACCAAGATTAAATGATAATTTGGAACAGTATGTTAAAATGAACCAACCCCTCTCTTCAATAAGTCGAGAGTTACCCCAGGTCCACTGAAAAAAAATAGGTATGTATGGAGTATGAGTTTGTGGGGCTTTGGGGGTGTTGGAACCTTTGGAAGCATCCTGCTGGCTTTCAACTTTTAGACAATTCCTCTCTCTCTCTCTCTCTCTCTCTATATATATATATATATATATATATATATATAGATATACTTGCCTCTGTATTTTGAAATAGATGCTTTCATTTCTAGCTAGCCAGGTGGACCACATTACCACTACTAATGCTATTCCTGTGTGTGCTTCTTCTGTAATATTTTTCTTGTGGTCCAACACTGCTTTGATATTGTACCTCCAACCATTGTGGAGGTTGTGTACTTAGTCAGTGGGATGCAACCTAGAGTTCTCTCTCGAAATGATAGTGGACCAACAAATGTTGTTTAGATTCATTTTGTTCCCCACGGGGGGGCATCTACTGCCTCCCATGCTAACCTCTTCTTTTTAGCATTTCCCAGGTTGGTACATCTCCTTTTATGGAGAGCCAGGCAAAAGAATTGTCTTTGGAGATGCCTTAACTTTCTTGAGTTTTGAATACCACCACTGACATGTTTCAGGGGTGCTGGGGGGGATGGATTTTATGCCCCATATTTATGCTGTATCTTCCTGAGGCTGGATTTTATGCCCCATATTTATGCTGTATCTTCCTGAGGCTGGATTTGCTCCCCATATCAAAGGTCCTCTTCTCCTTTGAGGTGTATTCCAGCTTCGAGGAGTTTGCTTATAAACCTTGCTCATTGTTGACCAACTATACCATTCAGTCCAATCTCTTGAGCTGTGTACCAAATCTGTACGAGGGAGCTGATTTCTAGGACATAGCTAATTGTGTTATCTATACTGGAGAGCTTCCTACAGCTGTATAGTTATGTTGTATTTCAAATCCTGGCCTGCCCATTTGTGTGGGCCCATTCTTACCTTTGAATGATTCCTGATCTTCTAGGAGAGATACTTAATGATGATGTTGGCTGGTAGAATGAGGGCTTTCCAAAAAATGGAGCCTCCTTGGTGCCGATTAAGAGAGTCTTGGACCGTGTCCTCTCGTGATATTGGGGCAATATATTTGCTGTATAAAACCTCTTGCCAAAGACCTCCATTGTTGATGAGTTTCCATGTGCCTTTTGTAGCAAGCACTAAGGTGAATGTGCTAGTATGTTTCATACCCCACCCCTTGATATGTTTTGGTTGTGACAGGGATGTCCAAGAGACAAAAGGCATGCTGCTATCTTTGTTATTTCCTTTCCAGAAATATTTAAAACATATCTCTTTGATCCAAGAGAGAATATGCTTAAGGGGGAGGCAAGAGCTAGGTAGTTTGTAGGCATGGAGCACACTTTAATAAAAATTATCTCGCTAGCTTGAGAGACCCAATGATGGGTCTAATGATTCATTCTTGCTTTTACCTTGTCGATAATCCAAACCTAATCTTGAATTTAGATAGTTTTGGGTTTTAGTTGAAATCCTAGGTTATTTTAATTTCACCTCAAAACTTTCTTGAGGGAAGGGAGAAACTTTATAATCATGGATAGGTGAAAATGGGGTACATGGTTGAAACAAATGAAGGATCTGGTCTTTTTTATTTCCATATCAATTGCTAAGCAGAAAATATTTGGAATTCTAGCAAATATTTTAGCTTCTTAAGTGGATCCATTTCTTACGAGAAGTAAGTTGTCAACAAACAACAAGTGGGTGATGTGTAGTCCTTTAGTCATCTTGATACCTTTGATATTTTCTAAGTGAAGTTTAATAGTTATAAGTCAACTGAGGGCTTATGTGATGATCAAAAAGAGGAGGGGGAAAGAGGGCATCCTTGGTGAAGTCCCTATGAGGCTTGGAAGAAAGGGGTGGCTAAATTGTTAATGAGATGGCAAAGGATGCCAAGTAGATGTAGGGATCTATCCAATTGATAAAAGGCCATGTCAAACCAACTTGGATGAGGATCAAATGAAGGTAGAGCCAATTGGAAAGATCAAAAGATTTTCAAAGGTCAATTTTTCATTGAAGGCTCATTTCTGGAGGATATTTATAGAGTGTAGAACCTTGTGGGCTTTTTTGATTGTACTTATCTGGATTGGATCACCATATAATTTGTCATCTATCTTGATACTTTTTGGGAGGAGCAATTGGAGGAATTGGCATGCAAGGCCCATTTTAATGGTAGATCCTAGTTTGGAACCTTCTGGAACCATTTTGCCGCATCAAATGATGTTTTTTGGGTTGCCATGTTCAAAACTTATGCCCACACCATTGGTGTTGATCTACACATCAAGACCATTCCCATGGTGCAAAAATCACCTCAATTGGTGCTTATATGTGAAAGTTGTGCTTTTTGCACATTGACCTACCTTGTTGACGGTTGACCACCATGGTACAAGTGGATGCAATGTAAGCTCCCCATTACTTACACATGTGTAGTGTACTAGGGCAATTTTACCTTAGGTTTTATGTTTATCTAGGGTTTTCAATTACATCACAACAAAACTCCTTCGTTCATTCAAATAACAATGGCTTTAAATTGTAATGCATGAATATAAAATCTTCAACACTGATACATCAAGGCTTTAATAAACTAGGGCTGTCTGCCCAACAAAACAATAGATTCACAGTGCTGTTGTTATGCTCAAATATTTAGTAAACCACTACAACCCTAACACTTATCTAGTCTATTGTTGCTACACTAATTATGACTCATTGTCTACGACCTTGCTCCAACTATGATCACATTTGTTGCTTAGGGAGGAAGTTCCACTTAACTGGATAGAGGCTTGAACCCTTGGTTTCTTCAATGAACATGCTCCTGTATTGTTCCTTCAATGAACAAACTCTTGTAAATTAACTTACTATCAGAATTGTTGTTGATCGTAACAAGTTGCGCCTTGTTTTGTTGCTTGATCAGATTGCCATGCGGTTCAGTCTGCTGACTAGTCCTGTTATGATAGGTTGTTGAGGGAAAATTCACTTTTTTTGTGTGGTCAGTTTTTCAGCCTTGTGGTTGCGTTGGGTTTATTTTTATTTTTATTTTTTCTTCCCCTGCGTTCCTGTGTCCTGTGTTTTTGCTCGGTGCTAGTCCGAAATGGCCAATCCGATTACCAGTACGATCATCCCAACGGACGAGTCACCTAATATTCACTTAAACGAATAGAAACTAGATCTTGCAATTTTCTCCAACAGAAGAGTCCAACTTGTTGATATAACAACCTCACAATTTACCATATAGAAGATACCGGTTTATTATTGAACCAAACAGAACCATATCCACAATTTGCTCCAATGACCCATGCCAGAACAAGGAGGGGTGACTGGGTAGGGTGGGATCATCTCCACCGAAATAGTCAAAGGAAAAAGGGGTCGTAAAACTCTCAGAGCCTTAGGATCAAAGAAAAACAGAGGCAAATTGATCCCATTCAATGATCAAATGATTCTAACTCTCTTGTATTTATAGATTTCCTTGTGGGGGTTTCTCCTCGTTAATTAATTGAGTGGGGTTCATGGCAACCCCAAATTTGGGCTTTTTTCCCCAGATGCCCCAAAATCTGCCCTTTGCTGCCCAACATTGGGTATTTTGGAGTTTGCCCCTTTATCAAAGACAATAGCCTATAGAGATTGATAGGCTACTTCGTCCTTTGGGCCAATTAATCCCTTGGGGACATTACAATCCCCCTTTCTTGACATTGTTTTCCCCCTAGCAATGACAGATGTGGGTGCAACAAAATTTCCCCTTCCAAAAACTCTTCTTCAACCTTTGTGACTTCCTTCCTTTGCCTGATAATTAACATGCCGACAAGGATCACCATCACGTCATAGTTGCTGTTTTCACTTGTTTCATCATGAGTGAATTCTGGGCAAAATATACAATTGTATGTTGTTGTTGATGTTCCTTCTCTTAGCATAGCAACATTATTTATAAGCAATTTGTTGGTGGTGGATCCTCCCTTTAGTAGTGAAACCTTTGCAATATTTTCCACCCATTGTCCATGCTTTGTTGCTGGCTCCTTTTCCCTTGAAGGTG
Organism: Pinus taeda; assembly: GCA_000404065.3. NCBI lineage: Eukaryota > Viridiplantae > Streptophyta > Pinopsida > Pinales > Pinaceae > Pinus > Pinus taeda. The sequence goes on from APFE030274711.1 coordinate 140,360, forward strand.
ACTTATTTCCAATTTTTAGGGTGCTGTCTTCTAGGCATCATTGGCCATTGAAAAAATGTTCAACTCTATGTGGGAGAACAACCCATCAAACTGCAAAGTTTTAGTGACAACAATCTCTCTTGCAATCTTGCAGCCACTTTTCTTCGACCGGAAACATTCGACAACCTTGATAATGGCTACTTGACTTGGAGGTGGGTTGAAAATAATCTTATTTCCATGGATTAGATCTCTTCCTGTAATTTCGGTCATCCTAAAAGGCATTTTTGTTGCTGCATACCTTTTTCCACATCCCTTGAAGCGTCCTTGATAACCAGTGCGACATGTGCTTCTTCCCTTAAGCTTTTTAGAGGGGTCCCCTACTACAATCTGTGCTCCTTTGTGGCCCCTATTTGCACCAATATTTTGTTCTATACATGTTGTACAGTTCTTGAGTTGAGGGTGAATGACTCCATTCGATTGTTGTGTAGTTCTAACGAGCTTCTCGCTGAGTGCAGAGTCGGGAACAAAGTATATCTCATTTTCATAGAAAATATTGTTTTCTACCTTGTACATGTCATTATGAATGAGGCTGTCCAATACTTTGCAAGCAAATTTATTCTTGGAGTACTTTACTAAGAGGTGGGCTCTCAATTCTCAAGAATGTGTGATGCTTAACATTCTCTTCATATCTTGCCTCATTAGATCACCTTGCTTGGGTATGTCTTCCTTTCGCTGGGCTATGACAATTCGGGGACCCCCATTGATCATGCCTCTTAGTACTACCTTGCTGCCCTTTGGGTCTCAGAATTCCATTTCCATCACTTGGTATTTCATCACAGACCTTCCTAGCGAGTACAACCATTGGACTCCCAACATATATTAGTATTTGCCAACTCTATCTCATAAAAATCATTCGTAAGCATATACTTACCAAGCGTGACACAAGTGTGGTTATCCCCAACCAAGCTCTATGCCGTCCCTCTGAAATTTGTATTGACGACTACAAGAAATGGCTGCTAGTGCCTCCTTCGGTGCTTAGAAAATTCCGGGAAATTAACCCTGGGCTCTCCACCAATAATCCACAAAAACCCACAAAGGAATTGGCCAAATGTTGACCTCGGAATTTCAACCCAATTTCCCTTAGCTCCTCTAATTGTTGGCTGAGTTGGGATCCTTGTTTGACCCCTCAAATCTATTCTAGAAATCTTGCCAAATGAATCTTGGCCTCTCCTCAATAAACCCAAAACAACCCAGAAAGTGTTTGTCCTAGTTTTGACGCTCCAAAATTGACCCCAAGATGCATAAGCCCTTCTCTGCTGTTGGAAAATGTCATTTGTGATAGTTGGAGCATTTTCTGCTCCTCAAAGCTATGAAATCTCCTCCAATTCCCCTCCAATCAATCCCAAACAATTCTAGCTCCTCAATCCCACTCACTGAGCCTCCCCACAAATAGCTTCACCACCCTCTGTGCAGTTGCAGGGAAAAGGACGTAGACCCAACCACACCAATTCATTCTTCTGAGAAAAGCACCTCTGCAACTGGAAAGTCTGCGCTTGTGATTCAAATAGTTCTTCTGGTTGGACTTTCCCTTATCATGTTAGTGGTTTTTTCCTGATTTCCTTTAGGTATTGTTGTTGTTGAGTTGGCTACTGAATCATCATTTGGAATGTCCATCGTTTGAACTGCAACTTTTGCATGTGTCTTCACTTCAGTAGGTTTATCCTCTGCTTGAGTTATGATTTTGACTGGATCGGTATTTGTTTCTTTATCTTCAACTTGGACTTAAACAACTGGAGACTTCGATACTACTTCTTGAAGTTGTTCTAACTTGTCATTTAATGTTTTCTTGTCACTTTTAAGCTTCTTTATTTGCGTAAGTAAGACTTGGTTATGATTCCTTAGACGTGAAAGTTCACCATTTTCTGAATTGTTGATTTTGTCTTTAGTATCTTTCTCTTTATCTTTTAAATGTTTGATTTGCTCTAATAATTTTTGATTAAGGGTTTTTAAGCACAAATTTTCTTTTTCTTTTTTCTGATAGATTCTCCTTTAGTTCCTTATCAGAACTTTATTTTTCTTGTTTTAGTCTTTGTTTCTTAACCTTGGACTTTTTTTCTCTGTGAAAGTAATTTCTCATTGTGGTCCCTTAGGCGCCAAATTTCTTTGTTGCTTTCTGTTGATTTTTCATGAAACCAATCTTCGAGATCTTTATATTTCTTTTTTGAGGCTTTGCTCTTTTGTTGAAGTTTTGCGATTCCTTCTTTTATCTTTTTATTTGCGTCTGGGTATTACTTGGATATTCTTGCAAAGTAAACAACCTTTGACATTTTGGACAAGTTATTGTGCGATTTTGAATAATTGACAAATACTGATCTTTTATCAGACAAAATGGACATCTGGTCCAAAATGTAGAGTTATACATGGAATTTATTGTTTTTTTGTTCATCTTTGAATTAAAATTTAAACTCCATCCCTTTTTTCTTCAAAAATGGACTTCTTCTTTAAAATAAGTGCCTTTTTATTTGATAAACTTGAACACCTTTATAAATTCCTTTAATTTTTATTTTCCTCAATTATATATTTTTTTCCCACTTTAAAAAAAGGTTAATATAGCTGCATTATTTAAATAAACTGCACCTTATATTTATTATAATGCTTTTAAAATATACTCTTCCTTTGTTATAACTTGTTATCCTTATGTGTCTTTATATTTCTAGATTTAACCCTTTATAAACTTTAATATATGGATATTTTAAGTAACCTTCTATAATAGTACCCGCTTTGTACTTATATATATTTTCAATAATTTTATGACATGAACTTTTCCTTAAAATACCTCTTTATAATATAATACTTCTCTTTATATATCTTTTATTTATAATTTTTTGTTTTTTTGTTTTTTGTCTTTTGAAAAGTTACAACCCTAGTAAAACATGGCTATTCGCCTTTTTGGGGTATAATATAAAATATATGTCCACTTATGTGCCTTTGACTCAATGAATTTTCTCCATGTAACAAGTAAAACCTTTTATTCACATAAAGAGATTTTGTATTTCTTTTGTTCTTCTTTTACCTTTAAAATAGATTTTGTATTTCTTTTGTTCTTCTTTTACCTTTAAAATATCATGCGCAATTACCATGGGTTGCTAAAACCACGAGCTTGTAAACCACTTAATGAAGAATCAAGATAATCTTATCTACTCTTCCTTCTCTTACGTATAGTTTTAAACATATTTGGAAAGATTCTCTTTTGACTTTATCATGCACTTTTTATCAATAATGTAGAACCTTTTTATATATATGAATGTTCTCTTTCAAAATTTACACCAGACTATTTTTTTACTAGAATCATTGAAATGTCAATGGCCAAAGGCCTTATTATTATTATTTTTAATTAAATAATTCTTTTTGTTTTTTAACTCTTTTCTTATAATCTTTTTTCCAATTCTTTTTTTTTAACTCTTTTTTTTTTTTTTAAGTGGCCAAGGTCTTAATTGAAAATGGAGAAACTCCAACTCTTATAGCAAAACACTTTAGTTGCGGCGATATGATGGCCAAAGGCCGGGATCTGCCAACTTGGCTTTGATAGCAATGTAACGAACAATGTTCGTATATGCAGCGGAGTAATCTTCAAAAGACTTGGAAGACGTAGACATCCATAATAGGATAGTAATTGTATATTAAATATTCTATAAAAACTGATGAGATATGAGATGATTACAAATGAGAATGAGGGTCTGCTTGTATGCACTAGGCAGGTGCCCTTTCATGAATGGTCATGTCTCTAAGACATGCCTCTTCATTAATTACTAACTAACTAACCATTAGTTAATTAATTATTACTATTTATATTACTATTTTTATTTTTATTTTTATATGAATTATATTCATAATAGTGAGGAAACAATCTAGCAACAACGAATCTCCTCTTCGACCCAATACCTCTCCAAGCCTTGCGCAGCTCCTTTTCTGTGTCCCATTGGTGCCAGGAATTCGTGCTACTGTGTGGTATCCTCCTAGCTACCAAAGAAGAGTAGAAATTGCCTCCCTACGGTGGCACTTGTGGTCCACCAAAGAAGAGGGTGAGATTTCCCCTTGGAAACCTGTAGTGCTAAATGACATCGGTGACTCAGCTAAATAGCATGAGCAACAATGTGTAAAATGACAAATTATCAAAAGTGCTCTATGCTACCTTCAACCCCCTATTTATAATTATTGCCTCCTTTTTCCTTGTGGGTGCCTTAGCCAACTATTTCAACTAGTGTTGTGAACATTGCGATTTTTTCGCGCTCCCGATTTAATCTTCAATTTTTTCGGCAATTTTTTTGTTTTCAAAAATTGCCAAAAAAATGTGGTCCAACTAGAAAGAATCGTGACGGGCGGAAATAGCTGGTGTTAAGAGCCGATTTTGGGATTTTTTTTGTCATTTTTTGCAGACAGTGGGCAAGTTTGAGAGATGAGGAGGAGAAGAAGTCATCTACAAGGGCAAGAGAGGAGAAAAGCGAAATAATTTAGCATCCCAAGCAAGAAAAATTCGAGTTTGGACCAAGTTTCTTCAGCAAAGCGTGATTTCTAGGTATGGGCACCAAATTTGGCCTTTTTTTTTGGTTTTTTTCTTATTTTTTGCCTGGGTTTTCAATAACCCATTCATTTTCGATGATTTTTGAGTGGATTTGATTGTGTTTTTTTATTTTAAATTTATTTTTATTTATTTATATTAATATATATATAAATATTTTTTTTTTTATTTTTTTTTAAAATTTTATTTTATTGTTTATCTTTCTTTCTTTCTTTTCTATAGTTTTTGTTCATTTTTGTTGCATAGAGTGGAGAGAGTTCATTTTGGTAAAAAATGCAAAAACTTAATTGTTAGATTTATAAGTTTAATTTCTTCTTGTACCCTATTTTTTGCATCATTTTTGCTTGGGTTTGAATGTGCATTTTTTCTATTATTGTTTTATTGAGTTGAGGTTTTTTTGTTGTTGTCAAAAATTCAATGTGTTGTATGTAAATTTTATTTTTATTTTTTGAACTTGCAATTCTTCTTGTGCCCTAGGTTCAACTTCAAATTTCATATTACATTAAAACTCAAGAGTTCAACAAAGTTACAAACATGCCAATGAAATTGGACCCTTTGTGGGAATTTGGTGAACTTGATGGAGGGTTTGACAGATCAAACTTGACTTGCAAGTTGTGTGGGCATCAAATGACAGGGGGGTATACAGATTAAAGTATCACCTTTCACAAATCCCTGGACATGAGATAGGGCCTTGCACCAATACAAATCCTGAAATTATCCGAAGAGCAAACCAAACTATCCAAGACAACTCAGAAGAGTCAACTAGCAGGGAATAGAGTGTTAGGAGGTGAATATGAGAGTGGCACTGGTTCTACTTTAGCATTAGTATCTACAACTAGCCTTGTAGCTGCCTCATCATATTTTGTTCCTAGAACCACGTTTGGTTCACAACCATCTATCTCTTCAATTATTAAAAAAAGGAGAAAGAAGAAGCTGACAAGTTGTTGGGCAAGTTTCTTCTTTGGAGTGATATTCCTTTCAACCTTGCAAGGAATAATCCATTTTTCCAGCCTACTGCTGATGCTATTGCAATTGTTGGCCCAGGGTACAAAGTCCCTTCTTATGATGACTCTAGAGGCCGCATTCTTCAAAATGAAAATGTTGATTGCACCAAGAGATTGAAGGAGTTTAGGGCATCATGGGCACACACAAGATGCACTGTGATGTTAGGTGGTTGGACCGATAAAAAAGGTAGAAGCCTTATAAACTTCTTGGTTAATTGTCCCAAGGGGACAATGTTTATGAAATCTGTTGATGCATCTGCACATATCAAAGATGCACGATTATTATGTGATTTGCTGAATGTGTTTATTTTAGAGGTGGGTTCAGAACATGTTGTCCAAGTCATAACGTACAATGCTGCAAATTATGTTGCTGCTAGCAAGATGCTTATGGAGAGACATCCTATTTTATTTTGGACACCTTGTGTTGCACATTGCATTGATTTGATATTGGAGGACATAGGAAAAATTCCTTTTGTCAAAAATATTGTTGACTCATCAAAAAGCATTACAAAATCTATATATAATCATGCATCTGTGCTTTATTTGATGAGAACATTCACTAACATCAAGGAGTTGGTGCGGCCCGCCATGACATGTTTGCCACCAGTTTCATATCTCTTCAATCCCTCTTGAATTGTATGTGGGATGCGAAGAAAATGTTTGTTTCAAATTAGTGGCGTACTTTGGCATTCAGCCACAAACTAGAGGGAGAGGCCATATGCAGATTAGTTTTATACCAGGAAAGCTTCTGTGCGGGAGTGTAGGAGGTGTGCAACATTACTGAACCTTTGGTAAAGGTTCTTTGATTAGTTGATGGTGTCAAGCCTGCAATGGGCTACTTGTATGAGGCGATGGACAGGGCCAAAGAATCCATTTGGACTTACTATGATGATAAGGGATATGAGGGGCTTTAGAAACAACTCCTCCTATGGGAAGTGATTGATGAACGTTGGAACAACACACTCCATCGTCCCATTCATGTTGCAAGGATCTACTTGAACCCCGCATTTGCTTACCCCTGTGGGTTCTTATTTAATGTTGAAGTCATGGATGGATTCTACACCTGTGTTCAGAGGATGGTGCCATCTCCAGCGGAACGTGCAAAAATCTCCAAAGAAATGGAGATATACAAGATGGCAGATGGCACATTTAGCTTTGACATCGCTGTGGTTGATAGGAATACTAAAATGGCAGGTATTTTTTAGTTTGTTTCAAATTTCATTCTCTTCAAGTTCATAACTTCATACTTTGCTTCAACTTTCAAATTTCATTTTTTTCTTATGTTTATCTTATTTGTAATTTTGTTGTAGGTGCATGGTGGAGAAGCTATGGTGGTAGAGTACCCAATCTGCGAAGACTTGCCATTCGAGTGCTCAGCCAAACATGTAGCTCCTCAGGATGTGAGCGCAACTAGAGTGTATTTGGAAAAATACACACCAAAAAGCGCAACAGGTTAAAACTTAGAATATTCCAAATTTCCAATTAATTTTTTGAATTCATTAAATAATATTATTTTTATAATTCTTATTTTATGACCCTTGTATAGGTTGGAGTCCTAGCTACTTAATGACATAGTCTACGTCTACTACAATCTTTGGCTGTGGGTCAGGCAACTTGAGAGAACACCTGATATGGAGGCCATCTCACTGCTGCATGGAGGGTTGAGGCTGAGAGGCCTCTCATGGAGTCTACCGCTGATTGGTTAGAGCAGGAGGTAGTGGAGGGGGAGAAGGAGGAGGAGGAGGAGGAGCAATAGGAGGAGGAGGTGACACCACCTATCTAGTCTATCCATGTCACTCGTAGAGGGCATGGTCTACCTCTTGTAGCTCCTAGTTCTTCAGCTTCTAGAGCACAACAGAGGCCACTGCCAACTCCACCGCCATCTACATCTAGAGGGAAAGCTATTGCATTTTCTCGTAAGAAGGACAGAGGAAATCAATAGTATTAGTTATTTGGTTCATTTCATTGTATATAACATTATGACTCATGATATGAGATACCTTATTATATTTTTTGTTGATATATTGAGGTTGAGTTGGGATTCAGGACTTACTATTTTGGACATGATTCACTGTTATGTGTGATGTAGCACTAGAAATGATATTACACATCTTATATATTAGTTCTTTTATCATATTTATGTGTCAATGCATTTATTTTATGTTGTAGATGCTTTACATATTAAAAAAATTGAAAAAATTGAATATTTATGTATTTGCCTATTTTTCCCGATTTTTCTGAATTTTTTTCCTGATTTTTTTTCCAATTTTTTCCCCTTGCCGATTTAATCCCGATCGCGATGTTCGCAACATTGATTTCGACACCTTTTCCACACAATTGACTTTTCCTCCAAGGGGTGCGTATTCCACGAGGGGTGGCCACCACATTCCATTAAGGTTGGATTTTTGGATTTCTCCTAAGTCCCACGTACCCAAAATGTCTCCAATGCCCAGATTACAAAATTGTGCTGGGCTTAGCACTTCCCCAATAAACTCTGTTAATCCTATTAAATGAAAAATCAAAATTGGAGATATTACAAGTTACAACATCCTTGATGTGTTTTGCTTCCATATTCATCTTTGGGTACCTTCCATCTTGTGTGCACTCTTGGTTTATGTGAGCTAGCTCCTATTTGGGCTAGTTCCTTCTTTTTTCTCCATGGGATGTTTAGTTTAGGTAATCTTGAATTTTGATCATTCCCTGTGGGTTGAAGTTGTTTATGTAATACTGCTACTTCCTCTTGATGTTTCTTTTCCATTGGCATTTTCTGTAGTACTTTGGTAACTGTATTTTCATCTCCTTATCTGTCAGGCAGTTTTCTTCCACTATATTTTAGTAGTTAAACCACTTCTTACATTGCAGTTTCCACGTGTTTTTTTCTTCTTTTTAGTTCCACTCTGTGGATCTTGTCGGGTATCCTTTTGTTGTCCATGTTCTTTTTGCACAATATTAGCTTCCTTATTTTGTTGAGTTCTATTGGGTATAACCCTGCCATAAGCATCTCATATGGAATGCATACCTTTATCCTGATGAACTTTGTTATTAAGTGTACTGGCACTCTTTTCATTTGTTTCCAGCTATGCTTGGCTCCCATTTCTCACACCTATATAATAACCCTAGTGGTGTATTGTTATTATGCAGTAGCTCTTCTTCTCACTTTTGGTTGGCTCTTTTCCAAGTCCAAAGGTGCATTGCTAGGATACAATTGCTAAAGCTATATGGTGGAGGTACAATGTGATTTATTGAAAAGTTAGCCTATGCAAAACCATTGGATGTAGTATATGTGGAAAAATGACTGGTATGAGAATAAAAGATGAACATAAAGACCCCAAGACCTAATGCCTAACCTTGGGAAAATGAAGTTAGTGAAGCATAGATCAAAGAGGGCAAATGCATGAATATGTTAGGCAATAAGAGCTGCTATGCATGACACAGAGCAGCCTTCCTTAACTTGCTGAAATTTATTACATGTAATTGTCTGTGGAAAGCTAGTTGTGCTATTTAAAATGTTGGATAGAGACCCCAAGACCTAGTTCCTAATCACACCTTGGGAAAATGGAGTCAATGAAGCATAGATCAATGAGGGTGAGTGCATGAATATGTTAGGCAATAAGAGCTGCTATGCATGCCACATAGCAGCCTTCCTTAACTTGCTGAAATTTATTACATATAAATGTCCTTGGAAAGCTATTTGTGCTTCAAAAATGTCGGTATGAATATGATGCCACATAATGCTAGCGGAAATTAGGTTTATTAGGTGTAAGCTGGATGCAACAATGATAATAAGAGGGGTTAAATCCTCACATTACATTATCCAAATGAAACAAGTCATTCACATCAAGAATACAAAGGTTTCCTACAATAGAAATCAACAAATGAAAACATTACTATCAGCGTCACAATAGAAGATTTTATACCTCCAATCTTCCCTAAGGCTTGAAGCATATGATTTACAAATGGAGTCCAAGGGGAGAGCTCCTTAGTCCTTCATCGTTGTCACATCTGCAACATCTTCAACTATCACGGCTTCCTCTTCAATTCCTTGAGTTCTGCATCAAACAAGTCCACTTCCTTTGCAAGTCAATAGGCTTTGTCCCTATTCCCATCAGAAATTCCTTCCTTGACCAAAGCACGAAGAGCATCCTTTGCTTTGAATAGTTCTTTGCCCCATTATGCAAACCTTTGTTCAACCTCACTTGATTCTTCAAGTAGACTCCCTTCAAGTTCCTTGAAGGTTGCAAAACCCATTTCCTGCAAGATAAACATCCTTCTTGACTCTTCACCGTTCACCAAGTTCCCCCTGCAAGACTGAACCGACTCTTGATTCCACCTGTCACCTGCAAAACTTGAACTCCTTTCAAGTCTTTGGCCTTTGTAGAATCGGCTTCCTTCGTCTGCACTTCACCTGAATCAGCTCTGATACCAACTTGTCACCTGCAAAACTTGAACTTCCTTTCAAGTCTTCAGTCTAGAGAAGCTCCTCTTTATAGAGAGTCTCCTCTCTCATTCAATAAAGAAATATTATTTGCTAACGAACTCCATGACAACTCAAACAAATATCATAAAAATGTATTAATTAGATGTTTACTCAGTCCATGGTTAACCGGATCACAATATGTGGACACAAGCCTCTTGAAGAGAATTCACTCACTTCCAAAAATAGGAAGAATAATACAATGGAGCTCTCCAAGAGAGGGCGTGCAAATAAAATTAGGTACGATGATCAAGTCAACATGCAAAATGTCCACATAGAATTCACCACTAAAAAATGGATGCATGCAAAATATATTAAAATAATGGTCAACCTAGGAGGTTGTGTGCAAGGGTTCATATAGGAAAGTTTACAAAGTGTGTCCTCAAGGTGCCTGAGAGATAAAAAAAATAAAATATTTCTCTTAGGAGAGTATCAACCTCCAAAAAGCAAGTGGTCTAAGAAATGCATGTAACCAATCCATGTGTGATTTCCAAGTCAACCAACTTCATGTATGAATGAACAAGGTGCCAAGTAGGTGGAGTGCTCCACAAGAGTTGTAGTAGTCAAACCCCAAAATAGCAAGTGGAATGTCTCCAACAAGACAAATCCAAGGTGATAAGGACAATTTAGGGTTTTGACCATGCCAAAACTCCAATGAAATAATAAAATATATACTTCCAGCGTTTCCACAATTTTATCCTCGAAGAATATGCTCAAATATAGTAAGATGAAGTAAATACATGCAATGTTCCACATGTAGCTTTCCAAGGTGCCACGTGCCTCCCAATAATATCCTCCATAACCACCTTGAATAAAATAATATATGTGCCAGGTCAAAGAGGTGAGGGAGCTCTCCAGTGAAGGTCAAAAGATGACAAGTGTAGCTAAAATATCCGTGCAATAAGATGAGAGAGCATCTAGGTGAGGAACACCCTAGAGAGTTATGCCATGTAAGTTGTAACTACCTCAACCACCCAACAAGTAATAAAATATATTCCTGTGAAGTGTGCCCTACGTAGAAGTGTCGAGGTGGTTAAAAGTTAAAACTCACTACTGTCCATATCAAGACTGTGTTGTTTTACTTGTTCCAAACCATGTGCACAAGAGAGGGTGCACCCTAAGAGGATGTGTGAACTGCCCCAACAATAGAATAACCATGTAATGCTTGGAAATTTGTGCCCAAGAGAGTGCTCAATAGTAAAAATTCAAATTACTGCCAAATAACCCCTCTAACTGTGAACAACTACTGAGTAAGTAGGGTGTTGAATCCAATAACATCCATTGTAATCAAATGAATTAATTTAACAACTAAATAGTTAAATATACTTCAGCCTGTGTGCACAAAGGTTAATTTTCTAATAAAACCATAGTTCAACCTCCAACTAATCATCAACTGATTAAATCAACACGAACATGTGGGCCAATGGGTGGGTGTGTGCTTAAACAAGTATTGCGCCATGGAAAAATGATGTGTCTCCTGGCAAAGACCACCACGATAACAACACAATGACAAAATGGAAGCTCCTCCTAGGTTGGAACCTAGGATTCTTTGATGGCCTCACTGTCAGAAATAAGTTCATTTAGAGTCATCTATTTTAACTCAATTTGACAATAATTATAAGGTATGTGGTGGCTACTGTATGCTTTAGAATCTTTGCATTTTCTAGACCTGAATTAATAGTTTATCTTCCTTTTCCTCCAAGTAATTCTTTTTCTTCTAATAGTTCATGTTTGATATATACTAGTTATCTCTAAGTCAATTGGTGCATGATAGAATGAATGATAGTAATGCCAACAATTGCTTTCTACTTACTCTTTCTTGGTTAAGCGTAGGTTAAGTGTATGTTGCAGAATAATGATAACTTTTTTGATAATTTCTCTTTCAATTGTTATCCGCATTTCAGTTTTCTAATCTAAGACTGTCCTCTATCATGACAGACAGAAGTGACAACAGTGATTTGTGATCCCAAGCAGTTAAAAAAGCTGATTGATATAAGCACACAGTTGGATACTGTAAAGCATGTTATTTACATGGAAGACGAGGGCATTACATCCGAGCCATCTCTGTCTGGAGGGAGCAGCAGCTGGACACTGTCATCTATGTCCAGGGTTGAGCGTTTGGGTCGGGAGAGTCCTGCTGATGCAGATTTGCCGGTAGCTGCTGACATTGCAGTTATAATGTATACAAGTGGCAGTACTGGCTTGCCTAAGGTTGGTACAGATTCTTTGGTTGGATTTTATATGAAAGAGGTGGTAGTAAGAATGTGGAGAATGACAAGCACTTTCTTTTAGAATGTCCTGTGTATGCCCACATTAGATGTGAATTTCAAAATATTTTCTGCAATACTGACCTTCCTAACCTTTTAGCCCATCAAAACTATAGAGATCTAGGAAATCTTCCTTCAATATTTTCGAACATAGAAATAAGGTTAAATCTTCTCTTCAATATTTTCGAACATAGAAATAAGGTTCTAAAACAAACCAAGTAATTCCTTACCTTTTTTTCATCTTTTTCCTTGAAGTCTGATAGACCAAAGTTGGTCTCAATGGATGTAGAGCCAACAGCTTAATATACTGATGTGAATTTTTAATCATTCTCCCCTTAAAGGAAGTAAGGAAATCGAAGTAAAGGCAAGATTGATGTAGGATTAAATGGAAAGTTTCAAAACATAACGAAGTTTAGAGTTTATGGATGCTGACTTACTGTTATAGAACGATTGTATATATAAAAATGTAATTTAATTTTGAACCCTCTTTACATTAGAGTGCGCATGCTGTTGTCAAGCACATACAGTTAGCCAGTTTTGCACCCTTGCAAACAGGGCATATTCTTTGAATATGCACCGTTGAAATCACAAAAAGTTACTTATATGATTTCACATATTTCTTGTAAGTTGTCAGGCCTTGGAGTTTCTTGGTCCTCCAGTTTTCTTTATATTGATCATAATGTAGTGGTTGATTTCTTTGTTGTTTTTAAATGATTTACATTGAAATTCTTCTCCCAAGCCTTTCAAGTTTTGGAAGATGAAATGGCAAACTTGAGGAACTAGAGTTTGAAGTTACCATTGATGGTTTTATAAAAACACAACCATCTTTAGAGGGATCTTCTTTAATAACAAGCTGCAGCTGTAGAACACTTCCTAGAAAATGGTGACTGTTGGGTAGCAAAAGCCCCGCGTAACGGTTATGAGGCACAAAGCCCGGAATTTTGGGTAAAGATAGGGTAAAGACTCTGCGGGATGCGCAGAGCATGATTTGTAATAAGTTGAGTCAAAGGGTAGTCCACCCAAAAATAATGTAAAGAAATGTAAATTGAGTTGGGCCGCCCATGGTTCGCGGACCATGGAAAGGTATAAATAGAGCGAGGCTCTATGGGTAGAAAGTAGCCTTTTGGGATGAAATCTTGGATCTGGGATATAATGGGTTTTTGAGAAGAAAAGTCTTGAAGCGTCTGTAAGTTCGAGTCGAGGGTATTGGGTAGTAAATAGAGGCTCTACAGTTGTGTGCGCAGAGGCCTGGAATAGTCTGCTGTTGTGTGCGCAGAGGCTTGGAATAGTCCGCAGCTGTGTGCGCAGACCCCTGCAGCTGAGTGAACAAGACGAAATTGGATGTATTGGTGAAGAAAGTTAATAAAGATAAGTTGATTCTGAAATACAGTGTTAAATCTGAATTATTGCATATCTGGTTAATGTATGGTTAATATAACTTTTTGATCTATTATGCGCGTATGCTCATGTTATGAATATATGCAAAATTTGTATCTCTGTTAAGTGCACGCATTGGTTATCTTGATTAAATGTTTGCTTAAAGACCCTCACAAGTAGAACTGATCTATAACAAATCATTAAGTAATTAGTAGTGAAAAGTCGCCCTGTTTCGGATCTGCACGGAAGCAGAGTAGTGCGAGGCTGCAAAATGGTGCGCGAAGCTTCCAGACCACATCTAGACATCCCTAGGGTGCAAAAACCTGGTTCCAACACCCTCCCCTGCTACCTCGGGTGAGACCTCAGTCCGTGCTCCACAAGCTGTTGCTGAAAGGGCCGGTAACTGCGGGATTTGTTTGGCTAATAATTCTTCTGAACTTGGGTCAGGCCCATAGAAGCGAACAAATGGTTCCGTTGCCGGGACCGAGATCTGCCTAAGGGGTGTCTGATGTAGGAGCGTTGGAAGTCTATAGAGAAAGAATTTAAAGGTCAAAGGGATCAGGAACAATAGTATTCCAGAATACACTGACGCGCAAACTAGAGGTTAAAAATGACGAGCGCGATCCAACTACCGGTATTCAAAGGAGCAGAAAACGAAGATCCAGAACAATTTTGGTTCGTGGTGACATCGGCATGGAACACACAGAATTACGGACGATAATATCAGAAAGGCTACTTTAGTTAGCGTGCTATAGGATTGAGTGTTGACATGGTATATAAAGTACTCAAGCGATCACCCGAATGCGGGGACAACAGAGATTCAGACCGAATTGAAGAAAGAGTTTAGCCGGCCAAAGTCAGAAACACAGTCGATCATAAGGTTCAAGGAGATCGCGATGGTACCGGGTTAAACCCCGTGGGATCTGGATCAAAGGCTGAAAAGTACCATCCGCGAAGCAAACATGACATTGTCGGATGCGCAACATTACACTTGGTTTGTAGCGTCATTGACACCACATCTGAGGACGACTTTGTCACAAAAAAAGATCTCAACCCAGGCTCAAGCATTGGAGACAACGATGAGGTTGCACGAAACTCCGTTATAGGAATCGGGGTTGGGAGTTCAGCAAATCCAAGCGCAGATACAAACCTTGTGTTAAGAAATGGAGTTAAAACAGGAACAGGCACCTTGCCCAAAAGCCCGGGAGGAAGTATGGTGTATAAAGTGTAGAAGCCAGGGTCACGATACAGATCACTGTCCAGTCTTTGTGAACTATGTGACAGGGGGGGGGGACCCACGCCATTGCGACCAGAGGTACCGGCAGGGCCAAGCGTGGCGCCTGCCCTTTGGTGCGCAATATGTCAGGAGGGAGGAAAGCATGCCACAGATAACTGCCATCTACTACAGAATATGAGACAACCCCTCCAGCAGCTCTTTTGCAACTTTTGCAGATCGGTGGGCCACGAGGAACGAGACTACGGTAGTTATCAATTATTGATGGACTAGTCAACGACCTACAGAATGCAGACTGAGGCGCGAGGTCAGAATCCAGCCGTGGCGCTCACGCGCGGTGGGTTCCAGGGACGTGGACGAGGATGGGGCATAATGGGGCCAGGAAGGGGTCGTGGGCAGCTAATCTGCTACAACTTTGGAGGACCAGGACATTACGCACGGGATTGTACCAACCCAACTAGAATATCATGCAGTGATTGTGAGCAATTCGATCATGAGCTAATAGATTGCCCCACACTGATAGCACAGATTCGTGAAAAAAGGGCAACACAACCTACGACGACCCAGAACGTGCAGATGATGAGGTCTGAACCCCGCGACCAAGACCCCCAGGTAAACATGGTACTAAGAAGTGGCATGGCCATAGGAGAGGATAAAAGGAACCTAAGTAAGGAAGACGAAAGGATTGGCAAGGAGACATATTAGGAAGCTAGGGAGAGCTTCGCGGGGCTCTCTACCCTAGGTAGCAGGGATCAATTTGAGCAAGACAGGGATCCCTCGATGATAACTACCTTTTTAGAGACATGCATAAAACTGCTGCGTGACAATAGGGCGGTTAGAGGCTTGCAAGAATTAATTAATAGGTGCGCGGGGTTGCGAGAACCTAGCGTGGTCCGCAAACTAGGAAAACATGCAACACGGACGGGGCGAGAGATGTGATTAATGACACAAATTGGCGACTATGAGATGGATCAGATCATTTTGGAATTGGGCTCGGATGCAAATGTATTGCCTAAATAAACTTGGGAGCGCATGGGTAGGCCTACACTACAATGGTCTCCTATTCAATTGCGGATGGCGAACCAACATAAAATATTGCCCATGGGAAGGTTGAAGGGAATTATGGTAGATATAGAAGGTGCAAGCACCAGAACAGACTTTGAAGTAATTGAAATCGTGGATGAAAGTACGTCTTATCCTGCGTTGTTAGGAATAGACTGGGCCATCGACATGAATGGGGTTATTAACTTAAAGAAGCAAACAATGATATTTGAAACAAAGTCACTCCACATAGTCGTTCCACTAGATCCGGCTGAAGGACCATGCTACGTTGAACCTGTGTGCAACGAAGAAGGTAATGACGAATTAGACTGTATCTACAATATTTTTGCACAAAGGCAAGAATGGGTCAAGTCAACGGAGGATAGAAGAATATCACGATGTTATGTTGAGTCCTGCACTACCGATTCAGACGAAGAAGACGAGCAATGGCGTAACAGGATGAACGGAGTAACCACACTACATTGCAATATGGTGACTAAATCTCTGTACTGCGTGAGGGCCCAGGATGGTGAACTGCCGATGTATGATGGGTTGACAATAATAGATGAATTTCTGACCAAATTTGAAATCGCAATACCAGAGCACCAACGGTTTGATGCTTTGAGATGGGCGTTGTGTGCGACACTTGCGCGATGGTGGGGCACATGTGAAGGGACTTTCGAAGATTGGCGCGGCTACAGGCCCATGATGTAGATCAGATTTGGGAAGCCAGAACTACGAATAACGGAGAAATACGATGGATGTGATGATCCACGCATGCACATTACCAGATGGATCAAAGCCTACGGACAGGAGCCTCAACCAGAGTGGGTGCACTTATTTTACCATGCCCTGGATGTCATCCCAAGGAACTGGTATACTGAAACAAAGCTTCGACATGGCACTGGCGAGTGGGATATCTTGCGCAAAGGGTTTACATCGACATTCCTCTTTGAAGACCAATGGATGGATACCATGGACGACGCATTACACCTAGTGAAAGCCACCATTTTCAAAACACCACTGGAACTAGAAGAAATCGTGCAGCTAGACTGGTCGCGATAGCTGAGCCATGCCCTGGAATGTTACAATGTACAAATAGAAGGTGATGAGGACGACTCGCTTAACATCAATATTTCGGAATCAGAGGGAAGCTATGAGGTGCGCGGACCCGAAATCGAAGCTCCAGATATCATGACACCGCTGAAAATGAAACAAGTAAATATCGGAACAGAAGAAGAGCTGAAGCATGCAACGCTTGGGGACTATTGGGACGATGCCGCGATGGAAAAGGTCATTGATTTGCTTCGGGAATATTGAGATTTATTCCCAACAAAAATCACGGAGCTAAAAGGGATCCTAGGAGACCTAGGAGTGATGAAGATAATGTTGAAGCCGGACGCGAAGCTGGTTAAGCAACGACCTTACCGATTGAATCCAAAAGACAAAGCAAAGGTCCGCAAAGAATTGGACAAGATGTTGGTGGCAGGAATCATTGAACCAGTCAAGGAGTCCGACTGGGTGAGTCCTGCAGGAGAAGAAACAAAAGGGTGAGATTCGCATCTGTGTGGATCTCAGAAAGCTCAATGATGCCTGTGTTAATGATCCATTCTCGACGCCCTTTACAGATGAAGTACTGGAAAATGTGGGGGGGAGGTAGGAAGCCTACTCCTTCACGGACGGGTTCTCTGGGTACCACCAGATCAAGATCGCGCCAGAGGATAGGAGTAAACAACGTTCGCCACTGAATGGGGTTGTTTTCAGTATACGGTGATGCCCTTTGGACTGAAGAATGTGTCGGCAATATTTTCCCGCGTTGTGGTAGCTGCATTCAAGGAATTTATACACAAGTTCTTAGAAGTCTACCTTGATGACTGGACCGTATTCAGACTGGTGAAGAAACATATCGCGAGCTTACGGTTAATGTTGGATACTTGCCGACGACACTAGATTGCGCTAAACCTAAAGAAGTGTACTTTCCTTGTCCCCTTTGGGAACTTGCTTGGCCATGTGGTTTGTAAGCAAGGACTGATGGTGGATCCGACAAAGATGCTGTCATACTCAATCTGCAAGCACCGCGGAGTGTCAAACAACTACGCGCCACATTGGGACACACGGGCTACTATCGGAAGTTCATAAAAAGCTACGCCTAGATCACGGCTCCATTGGAACAATTGCTAAAGAAGGACACTACTTATTGCTGGAATGAGGAGTGCAACAAAAGTCTAGAAACGCTGAAGGAAAAGATGGCATCCGCCCCTATCTTGGTCTTTCCAAAATGGGACATCGAATTTCATGTGCATGTCGATGCATCGTGTATCGCTTTGGGGGCAGTACTTACTCAACCAGGAGCGGAGGGAATTGACCACCCGATTGCATTCGCAAGTCGCCGGTTGTCAAAAGTGGAGAAGAATTACTCCACTACTGAGCAAGAGGGATTAGCGATGGTATACGCGCTTCAAAAATATCGCCACTATCTGCTCGGAGGCCACTTTAAGATGTATACTGATCACTCGGCACTAAAGTACCTAGTGAATAAGCCTGTGTTGAGGGGGCACATTTGTAGGTGGATATTGTTATTCCAAAAATATGACTTCGAGGTCGTCGTAAAGCCGGGCATCTAAACGTAGGCCTGGATCACCTGTCCCGAATTGAGACTGGCGAAGAGCCCACAAGTTTGGAGGACGTACTGCCGGATGCACAGCTGTATGAAGTGCGCGAAGCGGATGGCCACTTTGAGGATATAATCCATTTCTTAACTACAGGAACCGCGCCGCAGGGATATTTTGTTCAGCAGAAGGAACTAGTGATACGCGCAACAAACTTTACCGTGATTGCAGGGCACCTCTACAAAATGGGCAACGATGAAATATTATGCAGGTATGTCCCGGAGTTCGAGCGAGGACAGATCCCGATCGTAGCACACGGGGGGGGGGGGGGTTGCTGGCGGACATTATGCGGGTCGCGCCACAGCGCAGAAGATTCTTCCCGCAGGATTATGGTGGCCCACTTTGCATCAAGATTCGGAAGCATACTGCTGAGCCTGCGGCGTATGTCAACGGACGGGGAAAACATCGCGGATGGATGAAATGCCGCTCCAGCCATAGATGATGCTACAACCATTCGAGAATTGGGCAATGGACTTCGTAGGACCTATCGCGCTGTAAGGGAAGATGGGCGCGTGCTATATCATCACCGCTACAGAATATTTGACTCGATGGGCAGAGGCACAGTCGGTCAAGGACTGCACGGCTGCGACGACTGCGAAGTTTTTGTTCGGGAACGTGCTGACAAGGTTTGGATGTCCCAAAATTCTCTTGAGCGGTAGGGGAACGCACTTTCTGAATGAAACGATCAGCGCACTCACTGAGGAATTCCAAATATATCATTAACAGAGTACACCTTATCACCTGCAAGCGAATGCGACTGTTGAAGCATTCACCAAAATTTTGGAGACTGCGTTGACAAAGGTCTGTAATGCGCAGCGAAACGACTGGCACTTATGCATCCCTACTGTACTATGGGCATACTGAACCATGTGCAAAAAGTTAACGGGCCAGACACCTTTTCGGTTAGTCTATGGCAAGGAGGCCGTTATGCTTATGGAATACATTGTGCCTAGTCTGTGGATTGCGGCAATAACAAGTATGGCAGACCATGGGGCTTTGGAGGAACGACTCGGGCAGCTCGAAGAACTGGAGGAGGAAAGGTTTTTGGCTGGATTCCATCTGCAAGTACAGAAACAACGAGAGAAAGCATGGCATGATCGCCATATCAAGGTATGCACGTTCAAGGAGAATGATCTAGTATTATTATATGACAACAAGTTTGAGAAATTCCCTGGCAAACTCCGAATGCATTGGTTGGGACCCTATGTCGTCAAAGAAGTTATTGATGGGGGTGCGATTTATCTTGCCAAACTAAATGGAGACCCCTTCCTGGGAAGAGTGAATGGCAGTCGCCTGAAGCTCTACACGGGTGGGCCACCCGCTTGACTAACCATCTGAAGGATAGTCTCACCGCTCCAGCCAGTTGAAAGAGAGCACAGGACGATAAAGCAGCCTGGGGGAAGGATGCGCGATTGCCAGAGTGCTCGTAGATTTGGCCAATTACAGGGGTCGCGGTTGTGTGGAAAGGATTGCGCTCTTGCGTTGCTAAGAGGAGAAGTGACTGTTGCTGTCACTATTCATGACAAGATGTCCACATTATGGCAAATGGGAGCGGGCGACGGGCAATTAAGAAAAGGGGTACGAGCCAGCTATGGATTGATTTGCCACAGGTTTAACACGAGGGCGCCAGAACAGGCGAGAGACAGTGAATTTGAAATTTGAAATGCTTATAAATCACAGGGGGGCTTCCATCGGGTGAACTGCGCTTTTGAAAAACGCAAGCTGGTTACCAATATGAAACTTTTCATTATCTCTGCACAAGGAGTAAGCCCGAGGGTGGTGATCTGGCTGATGGAAAGGCAAGGCGCGCTGAGGAATATGATGTTGACAGTTGAAGACGCCACGCATAGTTCAACATCAACAGGAGGGGATGAACAGGAAAATGGAAGGCACGAAGCAAAATTGGTCCGGATGCCGCTGCCTTGCTTGGGGGAAGGCCAGCGAACTATAACAGCAAAGCGAAAGTCTGGAAAGAAGGAGACCACTGGTAGAATTGCAGTTAATAACTCGTCCCTGATGTTCCTTGAAGATTGGGATCTCGCGGACAAAAGCAAGGGTGTTGCAACATTGCAACACAAGCTGCATCAGACAGTGCGAAGAGAGGATACAATGGAAGAAAGTGGGTGTGGTGGTACAAGGAGGTCCCGTATGCAGTTCCCCCGCTAGAGCTAAAATCCTATGAGGGGATGTTCTGTGTTAACCGAGCAGAGCAGAATGAGCATTATCGGTTGCGAGAATTGGTAATACCAACGAAGCAGGAGCCAGATGGATCGTTGCAGGAGACAACGAAGGAGCATCAGGACGAAAAGCGCCACTTGAAGGGGAGCTGAACCGCGAAGCCAAGGCAGCGTGTCTCGTTGCACCAACGAGTGACTTGGGACGAGTCGCGATGATTGTGTTGGGGGATTGTTGGGTAGCAGAAGCCTCGCGTAATGATTATGAGGCACAAAGCCCAGAATTTTGGGTAAAGATAGGGTAAAGACTCCGTGGGATGCGTGGGGCACTATTTGTAATAAGTTGAGTCAAAGGGTAGTCTGCCCAAAAATAATGTAAAGAAATGTAAATTGAGTCGGCCTGCCCATGGTTCGTGGACTATGGAAAGGTATAAATTGAGCGAGGCTCTATGGGTAGAAAGTAGCCTTTTGGGATGAAATCTTGGATCTGGGATGTAATGGGTTTTTGAGAAGGAAATTCTTGAGGCGTCTGTAAGTCTGAGTCGAGGGTATTGGATAGTAGATAGAGGCCCTGCAGCTGTGTGTGCATAGGCTTGGAAGAGATCGCAGCTGTGTGCGCAGACCCTTACAGTGGAGTGTGTAGGACGAAACTGGATGTATTGGTGAAGAAAGTTAATAAAGATAAGTTGATTATGAAATACTGTGTTAAATCTGAATTATTGGGGATCTGGTTAATGTATGGTTCATATAACTGTTTCATCTATGCGCATATGCTCATGTTATGAATATATGCAAAATTTGTATCTCTGTTAAGTGAGTGCACTGGTTATCTTGATTAAATGTTTCCTTAAAGACCCTCACAAGCAAAACTGATCTATAACAAATCATTAAGTAATTAGTAGTGAAAAGTTGCCCTGTTTCGGATCTGCGCGGAAGTAGAGTAGCACGAGGCTGCAGAACAGTGCGCAAAGCCTCCAGACCACATCTAGACATCCCTAGGGTGCAGAAACCTGGTTCTAGCACCCTACCCTGCTACCTTGGGTGAGACCTTAGTCTGCGCTCCGCAGGCTGTTGTCGAAAGGGCCAGTTGCTGTAGGATTTGTTTGGCTAAATAATTCTTCCGAACCTGGGTTAGGCCCATATAAGCCAACAATGACTTGGCTAAATCTAGTCTGTCGTGTAAATTTTCCAAATGCTATGTGAATTATATGCAACTATAGAAGCAGTTCAAAATGTCAACCCATAATATCTAAGCGGCACTGAGTGTCCTAGGTTCAACTTCCAAATCTGCCCACAAAACTCAAACTGGGAAATTTTCATTTCAAGAGAAAATACCCTGAACTAGTTGCTAGTATTTTCAAAACAAATCACAAATTAAGTCCCTGAACAAATGTTTGGATTTTTCTTTAATCTTTATTTTGCATTGGCTTGAATCTATTTAAGGGACAACAGAAAATGCAAGAAAAAGAAAAAATGGTGATATTAAACAACATATATCGTTTCTTTGGGCATAAGTTTCTATTTGGTATTTACTATTTTCTTACATGATGTGATCTTTATTCTATTTTGATCTTTTCACATTCTGTGCAATAATAGTTGCAGCTCAAAAGTTAAAACATTAGAAACCAGCTTGCTAGGTAGGTGATCACATAGTCTCTTGGATTCACCTAAGAATTAAAGCAGTTGCTGTGGAGTTGGTTCTTTCAAGCAAGTGAAGTGAAGAATCTCATAGATGCCATCAAGAGCTTTACTGAGCAATGGTTGGAGCTAAGGGACATGTTTCTCTCCTGTTGATTCTAGGTAAAGAGGAGAGAGCAATTCCTAGACACAACAATACCTAGAAAGTATTTCAAGACAAAAACCAAGAGTATGCCTTCACAAAAGTTTGATGTTTTCATGCTTGTTACCTTAGTTTAGACAATTCTTTTAAAGCTCATAATGCATAGCTGGATGTAACAATTTTTGGATTAAGGAAATTTTGATACAGCCCGACACAATACTTCCAAAATTGAATGGTTGAATGAACTTGGCATGAGATAGAGTTTTATTGAAGTTTGCATAAGATGCTCAATGCCAGACTGCTGGTTTATTTATCAATGCTGGTTTCCATCCAATGTTTGCTTAAGAGTTTCAGTTTCTCTTGTTGCAAATTGTAATTACTCCCGCATGCAAGAGTTGGCTAAATTTGGAGAGTCAGTTAACTGAGTCAAGTTGACTGAGTTCGGGTTAAGTCATATTCTGGGAAAAGTCAAATTTAGAGTGTGTATGCATGTGAAGTTATTTTGGGCGAGTCACTAGACGAAAAAGTTTAAATACCCCTCATTGGGTTCATTGTAATTATCAAGTTGGGTTGATCAGTAGAAGAGCCGCAACTCGTGTTATTGTGTGGTATTTTGTGCCTTTCCTCCTCTGCCTTTCCAACAAATTGGTATTAGAGTGAGGTTACAAAGAGCCAGGGGAGAGCGGATCAACAACGGTTTGTGAGAGAGAGAGAAATATATTTTTTCTCTTGATTGAAAGCATAACACATCCTGCAAGGGATAGACAGGGCGTTTTAACGCAAAAGGGCTCAGCAACTAGCCACGTTATAGGTCACGAAGTTATTGTGATTTGCGAGCGTTAGAGCACTAACACAAGTCTTCTTATCATGGGCAACGTTACCACACAGCCTCACTACCTCCCACAATGCATTAATTAAGTGAAGAGGGTTTGTTTAAACTTTAAAGCGGCCGAAGTCAAACTTCAAAAAGGTATTTCATACAACATGAAGGTTGAATATATTGTTTCAAAACGCCATTCGGGATCTTTGAAAGGTATTAAAGGTGTTTTAAAAGGGATTTTTATAAAGTCTATTTTGAAGTGGCTTTTTTGTGTTATATGAAATTAAAAAAGGAAATGATTTACTAAAGTTTTTTTTTTTTTTTTTTTTTTTTTTTTTTTTTTTGTAATTCTTAATTAATTTATTAATTTATTCTTTTTATAAAAAGATTTATGTAAGGAAAAAGAAAAAACAAAGGGATATGTAAAGTTTTATTGTGAAGGTTTATAAAAGGAGGATTTTATAAAGGAGATTTTTGTTAGGGGAAGAGAATTAAAAGAAAATGATTTTATTGAACAAGAGAGTTTAGGGCTTTGCAAAATCCGTTGGTCTACAAAACATTTTTGGTTTTGTCAAGCATGAGAGTGTTTTTTGGGTGAAGATTGTGCCTTACGGGGGCGCATATTAAACATCATATTTTTTTTCGAGGGCAATATGGAAGATAGCCTCATGCAATCAGGAAAGCAAATATAAGACAGAGGAAATAATCAAGACAACAATCATGGGTCGCAAAGTGCAACTAAAGAAGATTAAGAAAAGGAATAAAAAAAAAGAGGCAAAGATTGTTTCCATGTTTAGAGAGCTTTAGGCCGCGGCTGAGGAACTGAGAAGTCTAGTAGAAGACAAAGAAGAAATCAAAGGTGATTGGTGTAGCTTTTATCTGCTACCACCTCCTATGTTTATTGGTAAATATTTTGATAATTGGGTTATCAAGATGCAAACTTTTCTTCGAGCTTAAAGACTTAATCAAGTACTGGTCTAATAACCCATATGATGAAGTGTGCGATGCTTTAGCATTCAATTTTATAAAAGAAGCATTGGATGAGAAGTTTTTGTTCAAGGTAGCAAAAGATACAACTTCGAAGAAGAATTTGGTGCAAGGAGGAGTGACATGCAGCAACAGGTTACGTCACAAGCATAGAAGTCAGCCACAAATTTAGAAATAGATGAGCGAGACTCTGAGAGGACAACAGAGCTTGGAGAATCCCACTCAAAAGTGGACGATGGTCATCAAATTGAAGCCCATTATGTAGGCATGCGTATGGATGAAGAAAATGCAACAAAGATCGCAGAGAGAGAAGTTGAAGCCTTTGTGTGTGAAACAGAGCAAGAGCATATAAATGCTCAAGGATGCCACTGTAACGTGGATGGTGTAGATGATGGTGAATCCGACTATGACAAAACACATGTGGATGATGATTGCAAAGTGAGATGTGCATTGGTGAATTTCGCTGCAACTGATGAATTTGGTGAAGCTAAAATTGTTAATGAGCACATGCATGCTCGGATATCCCACCATAGGGTGGATGAACATTATGTTGATGGTATGTGGTTTTTCTTTTAAAACAGGGATTGATTGTGGCAATATGGTAAACGCCATGTTTGATGAAGAATTGAAGGTTGAAGTTGCCACTGTAGCAGTAAGTTATGAAGTAGTTGGAACTGCTCATGAAGCATTGTGTAAACAAGCAACAATTGATTTTGGCACAGAGAAAGTACCAATAGAGCAACAAGTGGTTTGGTGTATCCAACAATTGGAATTGTTGGTGTTAAATTTGATGAAGATAATTTCACTGTTGATGACTGGTTGCACATGATGCAACAGAAATAACACATTGATATGTTGTTATTTGGTGAGAGCAACCCACTTGTGATTGGAAGCCAAGTGCAAGACAACATGTTTGCAACAATAGAGGCTGGTAAAGAAGTAGAAGATAAGGCAGAGAAGAAAGAGCAAGAGAAGAAAGATCTCACTGTAGAGCATAATGAAGATGTTTTTAACATTGATTTTGAGTGTGCAGGTAAACAGGATAGTATTCTAGCTGAAAGAGAATATGAAGACAAAGATTACAGACAAAAAGCAGCAATACCTAATGATGGAAGTGAAGAGAAAGAGATGGGCATTTCTGAAGACAAAGATGAAAGCATTGAAACAATTTTTCAGCAATGGAGTCAAGAAGAAATATGGCAGAAAGAAAGTCAGGGATATGAAGCACAAGAAGCAACACAAAGAACACAATTTGAAGATGAAGAGTTCTGGCAACAGTGCATGAGTGAAAGAATCTTTGAAGAGGAAGCTGTAGAAGACAGGATCAAATTGTTTTTAGTGCAAATTCAAGATAAGTCAAAGAAACATTGCAGCAGCAACAAGTAAAGAAATATGAAGCCTACAACAAGAACGTGCAACAAAGAATGAAGCAATTTCGAGAATATAGAATCTGGAAGAAACGAAAAAGAAAATAAAAAATTGTAAAAGTATTGAGTCACTGTAAGCCTAGTTGAGACATAGACCAGCAGACATGTTTGAGTGATGATTGAGTCAATTTCTATTGTAAGCCTAGCAGGTATAGCTGAGTCATGTTTGAGTTATGTTAAGTCATACGGTTTTAATTAAGGGGGAGTGTTGGAAGTTGTAATTACTCCCGCATGCAAGAGTTGGCTAAATTTGGAAAGTTAGTGTACTGAGTCAAGTCGAGTGAGTTCGGGTTAAGTCATATTTTAGGAAAAGTCGAATTTAGAGTGTGTATGCATGTGAAGTTATTTTGGGCAAGTCACTAGACGAAAAAGTTTAAATACCCCTCATCAGGTTCATTGTAATTATCAAGTTTGGTTGATCAATAGAATAGTCGCAGCTCGTGTTATTGTGTGAATTTTGTGTGGTATTTTGTGCCTTTCCTCCTCTGCCTTTCCAACATCTCCCAGTATGGTTTGCTTGTTTCATCTTGATGAATAGGCTCAAAGTTCCTAGATTAATCAAATGTGAAACGGGTTTAAACTTTATACACCATACTTCTATCTTTATTATAGACTGGTAACACATTTGAAGTTTCAGATTGTTTTAGTTTCATGTTTTTGGGTTGTGCTTGTGCATTTGGTTTTTCGGTCCTTGAAGAATCTAATGTTCATTTTTATTTTATTTTTCCTTCCAGGGAGTCATGATGACTCATGGAAATATTGTAGCAACAGTTGCTGCCGTAATGACAATTGTTCCAGGGCTTAGTAACAAAGACGTATATCTGGCATACTTGCCGTTAGCTCATATTCTTGAACTAGAAGCTGAGGTGCAATAATCTGACTCTTTTCCTAATTGAATAAATATGATGCATGCAGATTTTCAAACTTCATCTGTTTATCTAAAACAGGATGTGTTGTTAAGCTTAGTAAGCAAGTTCATTGGTGTGTTGCAGGCTGTAATGGTTGCTTCAGGAATTGCTATTGGTTATGGTTCAACTTTGACACTAAGTGATACATCAAGCAAGATTAAAAAAGGAACCAAAGGAGATGCTTCTATGTTGGGTCCAACATTGATGACTGCTGTACCAGCTATTTTAGATCGTGTCAGGGATGGTGTGAGGAATAAGGTATAATATTTATGTCACATATTAGATGAAAATATTTTAGAGTTTCACTTGTCACTCTGATTTATGTAGTACAATACGTATCATTTTTTAAATTTTACTTTGTCAATATGATTTGTGTAGTGTATAATTAGAGTTTTAATAACATCTGGGGCTTTTACTGATGCAGGTTGAGACAACTGGTGGAGTTGCAAAGAAATTGTTTAATATAGCATATAGCCGTAGGTTGGCTGCTATGGAAGGAAGTTGGCTAGGGGCATGGGGTCCAGAGAAGTTTCTCTGGGATGTACTAGTTTTTAAAAAGATACGTGCAGTTCTTGGAGGCCATATCCGTGGTTTACTTTCTGGTGGAGCCCCTCTTTCAGCAGATACGCAACGATTCATCAACATTTGCTTTGGGTATGATTTTATAGATTTTATCTTTTTAATTGACAAACAGATGGCTTTTGATTCAGAAATATGTGAATGCTTTGAGATATAAACTTATGAATCTTGTGTTTATACTCATCTCTGATGATGGCAAGTAGGAAAGAAGAGCCAGATTGGAAATCAGTAGTACAATAATAGAGATTGGATTAATGATCCTGAAATGCCTGTTATAGCACTTTGAGTAAGATGTATTCTATGATTGCAGTAAGAGTTGTGCATGCATAAGGAAAGCTTATTCTTTGAGAAAAGGATCACATGACAAATACTGGTATAGTTTAAGGAAGAAAATTGGGATTTTATTTTTGTTGATGGACAATAAGCTCGATCTTCAACTTTTAGAAACATTATCTCTTTTTTGTTTACAACTTTCAAACCTCTCCCTGGAAATGATATTATTTATTTCACTTTAATTTGTTATTTGGGCATATATAAATTTGATTACATTGTTGCTTTAAAGAAATACAACTTTGAGTCTTTACTGCACTGTCCAACTCCAGCAACTTCCTTGGAGAATTGGTAGTTCTGTAACTGTTGTTGGATCTGAGCAAGATTTACCCACAGAATGACTGGACAATAGTAGTATGTGTTAACTTCTCTCATTGTTAACCCAGGGCACAATTGAGCTGGGATAGCATTAACCCCATATTCTGACCATTTCTCATTGTATCAGAGAGATGTTTATAGTTTTCTAGTAAATATTAGTGACTGGTATTATTGTTTATAATATTTGAGCTTTTTGAGCAAAGAATTGTCTTGTCAAACCTGTCCATTGTGCTGAGTAAATGTCCAAATTTTCTTCAGATGTTCAAGCTTTGTTAGTGGACATGGGACTCTTTTGATTGAATGTAAAATATTCTGCTGGCAAATTTTTCTTGAATTCTGAAGTTATTGATGCAGTGTAATTTTTTATTACAATTTCACAATGTTTTTGTATTTCTATTTTAATTTATTGTCTGGACTTAACTTTTCTTACACCTATGCTTTGAAAAATGTAAAATTTTTCCGTTTCCTCACTGTCCAACTCCAGCAACGTACATGGAGAATTATTTCTTCTGTAACTGTAGTTGGATCTGGACAACATAATTGTACTCACAGAACAACTGGAGACTAATAGACTGTGTTAACATCTTTCATTTTAATCCAGGGCACCAATTGGTCAGGGATATGGTCTCACTGAAACTTGTGCTGGTGCAACCTTTTCTGAATGGGATGATATGACTGTTGGTCGTGTTGGTCCTCCACTTCCCTGTTCCTATGTTAAGGTACAGTAGTTTTGTTGCCAGAAAGTTAAGTTGGAAATTTTTTAGCGATTGTTGCAAAATAAAAATAATGTGTGATGTTCTGATATCTTTTACGTGATTCATATATGTGGGACAGTTTCAGAGAATAACTAAATAAACTGTTTGAAATCATTTATGGGTTCAAGAATATGGCATCTGTGGACAAATGCTGATTTTGTTAACACCCATTAGATTGATTAGTCTAAACTCCTTTACATAGAGAGATTTTTGAAGGATAAGGAAACATGCTTTAGATGGGCTTTCAAATGTTTGGATTTAGATTTTAGAACGATGTAAAACTTGTGGCAATGTAGATATTCGACTGCATTGATCATCTCATTAGATCTACATCTGAGAACTATAATACACGCCTAGTTGATTTCTGGATAAGCACGGAGATAGCAGGTTTTGTATAACATTACACTGCAGAGGAAGTTCAACAGTAAGGAATTTCATTCAACAAGATAGACTATTACAAGCAGATACAAGGGGAGGTCATTGTGGGTCACTGCTGATTGATTACCAAGGAAGTTCCTTGCTAGTCGCTGCTGATTTTGTGATTACCAAAGTTGGACTTTGG
Source organism: Pinus taeda (assembly GCA_000404065.3). Lineage (NCBI taxonomy): Eukaryota > Viridiplantae > Streptophyta > Pinopsida > Pinales > Pinaceae > Pinus > Pinus taeda. The sequence continues at coordinate 169,624 of APFE030274711.1, forward strand.
AGCACTTTGCTGCTTCCCACAGTTATCAAGGATTACATTGTTGAGTTCTGCTTGAGTGTGATTTCTTCAGTGTTGAAGAGCTAAAACAAATTTTTAATTGATAACATATGGCCTGATATAAGGCTGTAATACTGCTTTATTTATTGAACCCCAAAACATGAAAACTAGAAACAGAGTGGCCAAAATCATTTGCCTAAATCTGGCAAGATCCCAATTTTTATTTTTAATCAAACTATGGAGTTGAGAATGCAGGTACCCAAGATATACAGTATGTTGGTAACTATATGTTTGAGTTCTAAAGCATGGCTCTAAAAACTCAAAATGTTAAAACAACTCTCCACAGTAGGATGCACGACTTTAGAAATAAGAATCATAGAGTTTTTCTAAGCTCTTTATCAAACTTCTGAATAAAAGTAATTTAATAGGCCGATGTATTGTATATGTTTCTCTATCTCTGCGTGATGGACTATCAAAATGGACTTGCTTTTCCCTATTATAACTCCATCACTTTCCCTTTCTGGTTTTTCGAGTCCAGAGCCCTCTTTAAGGTTAATGGCATGTGATGTGATCCCTTGTTATTTGTCATGCCACTTCGAGGTTAGGTTTCAGTGGAAACTGGAATTATCGGACATCCATTTTGTATCTAAGCATTTTCAAAATTCTGCATATCTTTTAGTTTAAAAATTGTATGTTGAATTTATCAATATGGATTTGGAAGTTTATAAGTTTTAGGAATCTGTCATATCTAAATCTGTAATTTCTTTAATAATTTTAAAATGTTGTTTGGCAAGGACTGTAATTATTAATATACTTATTTATTTTTGTGTTCCTTCCCTGAGGTATGGACATGTTGGTATGAAGTTTTTCAGGTTGTTTTAACTTTATTTGCCTGTTTTTCTTGTTCCTTTTGCTTTCTGAAGCTCATAGTTGTCTTAAAATTGACTTTCTTATGGCGCTTCTAATTATTTTTAGAACCATATATTATTCTAAGTTGATTTTGTGCTGAATAGTCTTGTTTACACTTGCAGCTAATTGATTGGGAAGAAGCTGGGTATTTGACATCAGATTCACCAATGCCACGAGGAGAGATAGTTATTGGTGGTCCCCATGTAACTCTGGGCTATTTCAAGAACAAAGAGAAAACTGATGAGTCCTTCAAGGTGATTGAAATTTGAAACTGGGGCTTAACTTATTTGAAATTAATATAATTATATAGATGGTTCACACTCCATTGTTTTCTACTGGTGAAGGTGGACGAGAGAGGAATGCGATGGTTCTATACTGGTGACATAGGGAGATTTCATCCTGATGGCTGCCTTGAGATTATTGACCGTAAAAAGGACATAGTTAAGCTTCAACATGGAGAATATGTTTCTTTGGGCAAGGTATTGATGATTCTTACCAAAATATTTCATCTTTGTAAGTCATCAAGTTTTTTTAGCTGCTACATTCCAAGCCGTTTCCTTTGTGCAGGTTGAAGCAGCTCTGGCATTGTGCCATTATTTGGACAATATCATGTTACATGCAGATCCATTCCACAGTTATTGTGTGGCTCTTATTGTTCCATCCCATCAAGCCCTCGAAAGTTGGGCTCAGAAAGAAGGAATTGCTTACAAGGATTTTGCAGACCTGTGTCAGAAGAGCGAAGCAATTAAAGAAGTTCAGAGCTCAATTTTACAGGTCTGTTATGGTGTCCACCACTTTTCCTTCATTATACATTTGTAGTAATCTTAGATCTCGTTTTTTCTGTAGTACTCATAATATCTTGCAATTTATATTTGCTATGGTACATGAAACATGCTCTTTGATGTAATAATGCAAGAGCTGCTTTGTTAGTGCAAGCAATAAAATGTTGCATGAAAATATTTCATGAAAAATGATGGAATTGTCGCTTTTAATGGCAGCTTATTGACCAACTAATAGAAGATGTCTTTGTTATGTACATTGAGAATGGAGAGAAGAAAAAATATATACGAAGACTAGTGGGTTGATCATAAAAGAATATTAATCACTATGGTTTGTGGCAAATATGGATGTGGATGAGTGTTAGGATCCAGAGATATTGGGGCTGTCTTGGTTTTTGAAACAATTATTTTTCTGGATGTAAATGAATATGAAGAAAATTAGGTGGGCACATATGTTTAGATACATTTGAAAGGGGTGCAAATGGCATACTTGTAGAAACAATTCCAAAATGCCATTTATTTGGCTTATCTGATTTTTTTTGGTGGGTATGTGGGGATATCATGCCAAAGGAGTACTATGTAGTACAACTAGGTAAGGATGGACTTATTTTTATTTTTTGGACTCACAAAGGAGAGGTAAGGCCAAGATGCAACCAATCAATCATTATGTTAGTAGGAGGTTTACTACCTCTGGACCCTTAAATTGGCATAAGGATCATGGCGTATTGGGGCTTGTTACACACCCACATATAAGGGTAACCCTAGGAAAATCTTTTTCTCCTATGATCCACCATGATCCACAAATAGCTAGCCTTAGATGCCTCTCATCTACTCTCTGGTTAATGCACTCATTCATCTAGCTTACTCATCCAATCAAGGTGGGTCATCTATTGTGAGGTACATTAACCATTTTTGTATTCAAGTGTTTTTATTTAATGTTCAAATCCATTCTAGTATGGATCTGTTGACCACTGCGTGTCAACTACCCATAGCAGTACACCCCCTTTTTCACAAAAGGGATAGCGCTTGATCGATATGTTCGTGCCATTCGACCGTCATCGTCGACCCTATCATATTATGTTGTAAACCTAGTATGCATGTGTAAATTGTAAATAATCTTAGCAGATCTGAGTCATGTATGTAGATTGCCTACGCAAACCTAATTTTCTAGTGATAATCTACGTTCTGAAAGGTTTTTTGTCTCACTAATCCATGGTCGGTAGAGTTTTCCTTCAGCCTAACCCCAAAGCCGGAATGAATTGTCATTAGAATCTTAGGGGAATCCTAGTGTGCTTCGAGTCTATGTAAAAGTAATTTGGAAATAATCATAACTTTTTAGTTAGGTTATTTCAAATTGTTTGATCTGCTAGATTATATTTGTGTCATAAGACTAGGTGGTCTATGAGGGTCTATGTCAAATGGGTTTTCCCCCTTGAGATGTAAAATTGTAAAAGTCATGATGTAAAGTGTCTTGAGGGTTAGAAAATAATTAATCCCTTGATAAGTACTAAGTCCTAGGTCCTAGGTGATTTTTCCAAAGGCTAAGTTCGAGGATCCAGAAATAAAAAATGAAAATAATAAAATAAAATATAAAAATAATAAATAAAAAAAAAAAAAAAAAAAATGTAAATAAAATAAATTTAAAAATAATTTAAAAATAAATATTTTTTTTTGAAAAATAAAATAAAATGATAAAATAATAATAAGTCAAAATTTTGAGAAAATAAATGCAAGATTTTAATTTTTAATATATTAAAATGCATTTAAAATTTCGACGAATGAGATTGAAAGGGATTTTGATCCTCATCGACGGTCGAGATCATTTTGACATAGATCACTCGAACTAGCCGTTGGGGAAATTTTCCTTTAAATAGGGTGTCAGGGGTCATTTGAGATCATTGGATCTTAGAGTCTGGTGCTAAAGAAAGCTCTCTTGTAGTCATTTTTTGTGCAATAAAGAAAGACTTTGGAGTTGAAAATCTTGCTGGTGTTGCTCTTTTAGAAATGCTGTAAGATGTTTTATTTTTCTGCATAATTTTATTTTCAGCCATTGATGATAGCTTGATGAAGATTGATTTAGGTATAGGTATCTTGTCTGATCTCTGGGGTTTGAATGATAGTTTAATTTCTGAAACATAATGGCAGGTATCTCCATTTGATCTAAATTTCATTGTTGTTTTCTCCCTCTATGTTAATGGTTGATTTAAGCTGTGCAGGAATTTTTTTTTTTTAGTCTATCGGGCGTTAGGGGAAGTTCTCGGCTGAACCAACCAACTCCCGGATTGTGTTTTCTAAAAGAGCTTAGCCAGTTTTAATCCCGGGCTTATCATTAGAATTTTTGTTGCAGATGCATGAAGGGTTTTTTGAAGCACCTCACGTTAAGTTTAAAATTCTGAAAATATTTCTGTGGCATAACGATAAATCTGGCTACCTAGAGCCTTCAGTTTGTAAATACTGTAATTGTTTAGCTGCTTCTTAGGGGTTTTAGCATTTCATTTATCTTTTGCATTTTCAGGTTCCGGCTGTTTGTTTTTATTGTTTTTAGGAACAGGTTGCAGGTTGCAGATCTGAAGTCGAAATTGGATTTTGAAGCCAGATCTAGGCCTTGGAGGGTAAGATCTGGCCTTAGAATCGGCTATTGTAGGAATATTTATTTCAGATCTAGGAAATTTTTGTGGGGTTTTTTAACTGGAAATTCTGAAGTAGAGGGGTATCACTTTAATTGCAAATTCCTAACAAATTTTTTAAAAGGTTTACCAGTTTCTCCCTGCGTGTTATATTTCTCTGGAAAATTTAAAATATATATATAATATATATATATATATATATTTGTTTGCTCTCTGGGATTTGTTTAGGCATAGTTATTTTCGAGTTTATATTAAGCGTTTGATGCATTGTGATTTATCCCTAGCTTCTGGCTATCCCTTCTCTCACAATTTCCTCGTCACGCTGCCATGCTAAACCCTTGGTCCCTCTCCATTCCCCCGCAGTCCCTTCTTCAACTGCGTATTGCCTGTCCACGCCTGCATTTAGCATGCTGCCTGTTCATCCCTTCTCCTTCCTCCATCCCATCAATTCCTCATGCCTCACGCCATCAAATCAGCCTTTTATCCTCTACGTATTCACTACTTCAAATTTGTTTTCTCCTCGACTTACATTATATTCCAATTGCTGCTCCACTTAGCGCCTTAATTCACATGTCTAGCCTCCTTCCTCTGCGTGCTATCCCTTCCCCGCACCTGCCATTGAACTCTCCTTACCTCTTCACCCTGCTTCCGCTGTCCTGCAGTTGCAACACACAAAACACTCGATTTTCTCTTTCACGCAGGCTCCATTCCCTTCATGCAATGCCCACAGCTTGCAAAAAAAAAAAAAAAAAAGAGGTTCGTGCAGTTTTGGCATAAGTTGCCTCCATACCCTCGCTCTCCTTCCCACAACATACCTCACCCTCTCTTCTGCGGGTCTTCTCTCTGCTAGACCTGCAAACACACAACAAACTCAATACAAAACCCAGAGATTCGCGTCGTCCTCGCTGCCATCCCTGCAAAAAACTCCCGTTGTATATTCTGCCGTCGAGCTCTTACCTCCGCCTTCTCTCACTTGCATAACACGATAAAGAAGCACTTCGATTCCCTTTTTTTTTTTAGTTTTGTATTTTCCGTTGGGTTTTGGTTAGTTTAGTTAGCGCATTCGATACATATATATATATATATATATATATATTATATATATTTATTTTATTTATTTAATTTTTTTATGTGTTTTGGTTGACATAGTTAGGTTCAATTCTTAGGTAGCATGTTTTAATATATATTAAAAATCAAAATTCGTTTTCCTTTTTTAATTGTTAATATTTAATTAGTTAGATTTTAATAATAAAAACCATAAATAAAAAATATAAAAAGTTTGAAAAAAAAAAATAAAGCAATAATTTTTTTTTTAGTTTAGATTTGAATTTTAATTTCATTTAGGTTTTAGTTTTTTAGCCTATAGTCCCTCAGATTTGTTATAGTTTAGTTTTAAGTTATTTGATTAAAAAAATACAAAAAAAATCATAAAATTAAAAATAAAAAGGGTAAAAGAATTGTTTTGTATACGTTTTCTTTTACTTAGTTTAGAATTAAATTTTGGATTTAGATTGGACTTTGCTTAGATTAGATTTTATTTTTATTTAGGAGTTCGGTTTGTTTTATTTGACTTAGAAATTATAATTATATAATTTTTTTTTTTTGAAAAAATTAACAAAAAATTGAAAAATCATTTTTGTTGTCTTTCATGGTATCTATGTTCCACTTTTCTATAGTTAAATGCACTTAAAAGTTTATTTAAAGTTAGCTTTGTGAAAGTGGTAATTGGTTAGCATTTAAATTGTATGGTTGTTTAAAGCATTCAATCTTTACAAATTTAATTGCTGGATCATTATTAGAGCATTGTGCATTTATTGAACATCTTGCATCGCTTGGGATATTTCGATGATAAATGATTGTTTTACAAGGTTCATATTCTCTGCAACATCTAATAAATAATAATTTAATCATTAACTCCATAAGGCATTGGTACATTAATTTCTAAATCAATCAAGTGTTAAATTGCCTATCTGTGTCTCCCAACCCAACTGGTCCATAGTTGGTTTTCATTCATCCCATAGGGTCTACCCCCCTTAGCCTCGGGAGACAGCTTAAATGGAGGGATCGGGGATCAAGTTGACACCCTCCGGTCTGAGCGTTGTCGTGGCAATCTGTGCGACAACAGGATCAAAGGTTGAATTGAATGATAAACCATTATTGGTTGTATACTTGTTCCCTTACTTTGGTGGTTATCTATTGACCCTCGTCTAGTGTGACCGACCTTGGGGTTTTTCTTTCATTATCTAGAAGGGGTATAAATAGGAGGCTCTAATGATGGTAGCATTCCATATTATCCATACTTAACACTTGTCATCATTCCCCACTATTTCATTATTCCATCTATTTTTTGGTTGTTGTCAGTTGCTTGTGCTAGTTCCATATTGATCTTTTCCTATGAGAAGAAGTGATTGTATATACTTGAGGTTGATGTAGTTGAAAGAAAAAAAAAAGCATAGGCCAACTATCAAAATGCAAAAGAATGGCAAGGATCTGTAAAGCAAGGAAATCCAAATTATAGCTTGAGCTCTACTTGTCCATAAGAGTATCCGTGTATATCACTCCTATTAAAGTAAAAGGAACTCTAAGTACTTCTTGACCTTGATGAAGTGATGAACTACTCATCACTAAAAGATGTTGTCTCATTATTACATGATAATTAATGAAGCTTGCGAAATATGCTATGTAAGGAAAGAAAAAGGCAAATATGGGGGCCTGAAAAAACAAAAGGCAAAGGAAGGGAACTTAAGTAGCTAAGTGCTCCCTTTGCAAAGTTGCTCATGGACAATGGTTTGATATAACCTAGCATATGACTATAACATCATTCATAAAGTAAACTCAAATCCATGACACTTATCACATACACCTAACTTCTAAAAGGGTTGACCTAGGAATTGTTCGTCCCCTTAGGGTTGGAAGCACCTAACAGGGCAATGTGGTAACCATCCCATTTTTAAGTATGGTAACTTCTATACAATCATAAGTTAGTAAGATATTTGAAGTGATGCTTGTGTGAAGTACATTGATGGCTTGAACATTGAATATGGCTCACTTTGATACTCTTATGGTTCTTGCACCCATGATGTTGATCTCACTTTATTCTTTGAGTATGTGCTAGATATTGCTTCCAGGTACATTAACATCCCTTGGGGGATTGTATGATGTTTCTCCAACACTTCAGAGAGGATGTCCAACCACTTTTATGAGGACAAAAGGCACTTTGACAAAGGACATTCGACTCTTCTTGAGGAGCGTTGACCTTGGGATGACTTGATACAATTGATAATACTCTCTCCACCTCTTGGACCTTGGACATTGTTTGTTAGAGCTAGGATGTTTCCTTGAGAGTAGATGTACCCTTGAGATGGCGGGATGCCTTAATGGATGTTGCCCTGCTCTTGGGGATGATTGATGATGATGATGACATGGGACCCCTTTGGAGGCGAATGTACATCGTTTACCATGATGATGTCCTCCACTTGATGCTCTTGATGGCCTGAGGAGGTTTTGCTTGATGATGTGGCACCATTTGATGAGGATATATGCCTTTTGTGATGAGATGCACCCTTTGGAGATATTCATTACACATTTCATGGAAAGACACACCTTTTGGATGAAGACATCGCACTTGGAGGGCATTTAAATTAGGTGTGGGTTAATTGAGGCATATTTTCATGTTATTTCATTGATTTAATTATCTTCAGGGTTCGTCTTGTGACCTACCCACCTTGTGCCATGGATTTTGGATTATTTCAGGGCATTTATTCTAAATTTAGGGAAATCGACTTGGCTATAATTAGCGAAGTCAATTTTGCCTTTGGATCATTATTACACTTGGAGATCATTTGTACTAGCAAATTGTCTTTTCTCTCTCGTGCACTATGGAGCTCTAGTTGAGCTAATTTCCCTTGGGGATGTTTTATGGATGGTTCTCTCTCTTGGATGGTTATTGGTGAATCTTTGATGAGATGTGCTATGCAAATGTAAGTTATCTTACTCCATCTTGTTTTTGATGAATTAGGGTTTGTTAAAATTCTCACCAAGTTTTTGTTGATGTTTTATAGCTCTAAAGTCTCCCTACACAAGATTTTAATCAAGGTTCTCTTGAGTTGACCTAGGTTTAGCTCCCTCCTGTTGAATCTTCTAAGAAGATAGAGGACATAGCTTTGTCTCTCTTAATTTCTTTGAATCTACACCTATCTCCCTCCAAAAGCTTTTACTCCTAGACTCCATTAGCCCTACTTTGAGAAAGACGCTAATCTCTCTCTCTTGTAAAATAGGTGAGCCTTCAAAGGTGAAATGTATGAGTCTTCAAAGGTGAAATGCTCCATTGATTGTTTCTACATGCACAAGCATGGAAAAAAATCCATACAATAGTCAGGAAGAGTGGATTTATTCATTAGATGATGCAATGTCTCATTACATAGTAAGAGAGAGGAGTATGTTATGTAACTCCAAAATATCTAACTATTAGCCACAGAATTTGAGGCATCAAAAGCCCCATTATTATATCACTTTATTAATGAGCATTTATGACTTATCTAAGTGATAATACATTTAATTTCTAAATATGATCATTATCTGCTACACTCTACCATAGTTGTCATTTTACATGCTTGTTTATGATACAACAAGACAAAGGCTTTGAACAAGGAAGATGTTTGTAGTCCACAAGATAAGATCTTCAACATAACAATTGGAAGGGAATTATATTAGGCAAGGTTTATGGAGTAATATTTATGCCACCATCATTTTGTTTGGTGATTCACTCACTACTTGGATGAAAAACAGGGTTGGCTAAATAGTTTGCCTTTCCACCATTGACATAGAGCTTGTCTTGTTCATTGAACTCACCTCCACATCTTGAAGGTCCAAAAGAATAAGATTTTGTGTTTGCTTCTTAGGGGAAGCACCATCATCTTCACCCTCCTTGAAGGTCTTCTTTACCACTTCATCTTCACCCTCCCTGAGGGTCTTCTTCTTATGATTTACAATTGATAATGTTGAAGAATCTAGGGCAGTTAGGATTAATAAGATTCGTCGAGTCATGATAACTATTTGTAAGGTGTTTTTCAATTCTCTTCTTATTCCAATCTTCACTTATTATTATTAGAGTGTGTCTTCTTTAGTTCATCAAACATCTATCAAAACAAAGAGACAAGAACACAAGATGTTGGCATTCTGCCAGGGCCAAAACCTCTCCCTCTTAGAGAGGAAAACCACACAAAATTCTTCTTATAGAGATTCCAATTGACGAATATCAAGACCATGACCCTTGACCTATTAGGCCACTCCAAGACCAAGACACCAATCCTTTTCCTTTGTCACTGCTGAGATCATCATCATAGCTACACCAAGACTGCTTCTTGATCGAGATCTTCACTGTACCCACTAGGTTTCCATATATATGATTGAGGTCTGTCACTAACACCACCAAGATCATGACTGTCTCATAGTTGCACCTTTAGCTAAGATTATAGCCTTGTGACTGTGTCTTCATTCATATCTATGCTAAGATCATGATTGCACCTTTGAGATAGAGTGTCTTCTCATCATGATTATGCTGAGACTGTGTGTGCCACTGTGGGATCTTGAAATCATCTCCTTCACTGAGACTGTGAGTATGTTTTCTTTTGTGACTGCGTTTCAGTATTTAGACTGTGATTATAAGGAGGTCGAGACACACTTATCACTTGCACTGAGACACTGTTCTTCATTGCCGAGACACCGACCTTCATCCCCGAGATCCTGTACTTCATCACTGAGATCTGTACCTTCCTGTACCCATCCGAGATTCCAGACTTGTTCGAGATTCTTGTTTTTTGTGGTGACCTTAGCGGAGTATTTATAGTTGTTACCTCTCCATAATTAGTCGACACAATAGTGTGAAACATTGTGTTTTTGTTTGCAAGCCGACATGACTTCTTTAGCTTATTTAATTCATTTGCAGGCCGACATGATTGTGTTTTGCATCGTTTTGATTGCATACTTCTTCTTGTGCTTGTCTTGGAGGGCTGTTTAGACTTTTCTATACATGACATTGACTCTTTGAAATCCTAAGGCTCTCAATGGCAGCGACTAAATAAATAAACCTCTTGCTCATGAAACCCATGCAACAAGGAATAATAAATTCATTTTACAAAAATCATAATTATAATGTCACGAAGACCAAACCTAGTTACACTTTCAACACTCCCTCTTAACTATGGAGGTATTCATGATGGTACTTGGTCATTCTCAATCTGAAGAATTTCTCATAAGAAGAATCGGATTGGTAACCCATCTATATAACATCATAGTAACCAACATTGTTTCCACAACAAGGCCTTGACTGACAACTCTATCTCTCATTAGATCAGAGCACAATGTTGGCGAGATCAATTACTATAGACACCATCATTGTCTCTCAAGGTACATACCCCCTCGGGTGTTCATTGAGGATCTTCACCTTGATTGCTTTGATGATGGTTGAAGAAGATGTATTAGTACTTCTTCTTGGATGACCTTCTTTTGAGTGAGAGAATCTTTCCTCAATAGAAAAGGTTGCTCCTTTTGACGAGGATGATTTGCTGCTTCTTCAGATGATCTTCTTCTAGGGCAAGGACATGATCCTTTCTTGAAGATGACCATGCCTTATTGCCTTCTTTTGTAGTGTAGATCAGGATTGCTGCTCAGGTTTCAACCTGTTCTAAGATGAGGTGATCTTTGATTTTGAGGTCCTTTGAGTTACCTTGCTTTGTAGACATCTTGATGAGAGTCTTGGTGGTCTTTTGGTGATGGTGATGTGGAGACACAAGTTCTTGCTGTTGTAGACTGATTTTTGATTGCTGTTGCAGATTGCTGTTGTAGACTGATCCTTCCTTTGACTTCGGCACCTTAGCTCTAGCCTCTGGTACCATGTTGAAGAGTTAGTTAGCATTAATAAGATTCTTCTAGTTATGATAACTATTTGTAAGGTGTTTTTCAATTTTCTTCTTATTCCAATCTTCACTTATTATTAGAGTGTGTCTTCTTTAGTTCATCAAATAGCTAACAAAACAAAGAGACAACAACACAAGATGTTGGCATTCTGCCAGGGCTAAAACCTCTCCCTCTTGAAGAGGAAAACCCGCACAACATTCTTCTTGTAGAGATTCCAATTGACGAATACCAAGACCATGACCCTTGACCTATTAGGCCACTCCAATACCAAGACACCAATCCTCTTCTTATGTCACTGCTGAGATCATCATTATATCTGCACCATGGTTGCTTCTAGACTGATATCTTCACCATACCCACGAGGTTTCCATATATATGATTGAGGTCTGTCACTAACTCCACTGAGATCATGACTGTCTCATAGCTGCACCTTTAGCTGAGATTATAGCCTTGTGACTGTCTTCATTCATATCTATGCTAAGATCATGACTGCACCTTTGAGACAAAGTGTCTTCTCATCATGATTATGCTGAGACTGTGTGTGCCACTGTGGGATCCTGAAATCATCTCCTTCATCGAGACTGTGACTGTGTTTTCTTTTATGACTCACCGAGATTCTGAACCACTGTGCTTATATTTGATCGAGATTCTGAGCCACTGTACTTGACCGAAGTTTCAGAGCTGTCCAAAAATCCTTGACTGTAATTCTGAACCTTAATGCCTATTTATAATGGTTATGTCTCCCATATTTAGCCGACATGTCAATATGAACTGATGTGTCTCTTTTATTGAGCCGACATGACATTTATATATGCTTTGAGGCCGACATGACTGTCTTCTTCATCGTTTAGCTTGCAGACCTCTTCTTGTGCTTGTCTTGGAGGGCTGTTTAGACTTTTCTACACATGACATTGACTCTTTGACATCCTAAGGCTCTCAATGGGAGCCACTAAATAAATAAACCTCTTGCTCAAGAAACTCATGCAGCAAGGAATAATAAATTCATTTTACAAAAATCATAATTACAATGTAATGAAGACCGAACCTAGTCACACTTTTTTCAACAGATAATGCATAATATACCTGTTGTTTTCCTTTCCTTCTTTGCTAATTTTGAGTTGTTTTAGCAGCACCATCATCTAGGGTTTCATTTCTTGAGCTTTGTCTCACCCAACACTTATTTGGCCCAGGCATTACAACTGAGTTTTTAGTCAAATTACAACCATTTTGCTTCTAAAGCAATCTTGCATTCTCAACTTCTATCAACGTGAATATACCTTGTTCTTCCACACCTCTAAGTGTGGGCTATACTTTAGTGTACTATATTCATAGGTAGATTTTTCCCTAAACAAAGAACATAATAGACATATTTAATCATTACCTTCTTACTTCTCAGCTGAAGTAAGACATTTTCCTTTCCCTTAACCTTGTATTCTTCTCTACCACTCAACACAATAGAATGAGATTGAGGTTTATGCTTTACAAAATCAACATACCGATCAACATTGTTAGCAAAATGTCTAGATGTACCTAATCTAACACACCAATCAACCACACCACTTTTTGAATCTTTGTTTCTGTCTATAAATGCACAAAACTCTTCCTCCTCATTTTCATCAACATTAGAATGTTTATTTCCAGATTAATCAATGAAAGAATGCTTTGGATTGTGTTTTTCATCCTCCAACCAATTCCTGCAAACTATGCTTTTATGCCCTCACTTGCCATAATAAAAGAATTTAATAGTTTTTGTACTTTTACTTTACTTGGAGGAGTTACCATCATTCTCTTCATCATGCTTACTGCCATTGTCCATAAACATCACTACAAGTGCTATGTCAGAAGACTCATTCACAATCCTATTCCTAAACTGTTTTTCCATTTGTCTCATTGCAACAACTTTGTGCTTAATTTCTCAAATGTCAGATCTTTATTAGTGATAGTGATGTTCAAGGTCTCAATAAAATTTACATAAGAAGAAGACAAACTTTTCAAGTTATAACCACCATATGTTCTTCTTCATTGTTGTTTCAATTGATTTTGGTTGATCTCTAATATCTTCGATTTTTAACAAATTATCCTGCAAGGAATCAAACTCTTCCATTTTAATTGAGAGTAACATACTTTTAAGAAAAAAAATGTTCTACGTTTGTTTGAAGTTCCATGTATCTTTCATAGATTCCCCCATATAACAAATGCCTCATTACCATTTTGCACTTTGGGAGGTGTCTCATATATGATTTATAGCTTGATCAACATTGTAATGTCTTGATTCTTGCTTCATACTATGCTTGGGCATCCATATCATTGTTACTTCACACTTCTTTTCCCATTACAAGTCTCTCCAAACATTTGTATTCAAATAAGATAAGCATCTTTTGCTCCCATAATTTAAATTTTTGACCATTAAACTTTTGTTTCTGTTCAACATCATATGGGCTAAATCAGCAATCTTCAAGGTTTTAAATATACCAAATAGTTTTAAAACTTTGTTCTATGCCCATAAAATCCAAATGGCACTATCTTTTTATCTAATTTGCATTAAACTCTTCATAATTCAATTTCCTTTAGAGTTAATGCAAAATACAAACTTCTGTATTTTGTTTCTCCAGGCATACGACGTATCATTTTCTTCAAATAGATTGGAATCTCTCATATATGTTGCTCTTATTTAATGACAATGTCTCACGGATTCTTTGAATTTCCCTTCAGTTCCCACAATAAAAGGCTGCTCTGCATGACTGCTTAATTCCTCAAAAGCGGCAGCTTAGTGCCTCAAATGTGTTAAAGTAAATGTCAGACTATAATAATGGTCAGTTAAAGATTAGACATAAGCATTAATAGAGTCATGTTGACTTTAGGTCATTTGATGTTTTTATGCTTTACTCATTTTAGGTTTTTTCTCGATCTATCCCACATTCATAAGAAAGCTTTCACTTTCTTATTTATCCAACGCAATATGGAGAAATCTCTTGAGTATTTTGGTTTTCTTTATGTGTTGGATTTCCAGAATATCGTACTAGAGGTCAGTTAGAGTCATGGAGTTTGTGAGAGAGAATGAAGACCTAAGCACTATTGCTGACAGGCACAACATGATATTGCTAGCATAGCACATCAGAGAGTCAAAAGGGTTTTGCTGAAATAAGGTATTAATTCATTTTAATTTTCGATTGAAGCAGTCATTTTTACAAGTGGAACCCTGTAGATCAAAGCTCCAAAACAAAAGAAGAGAAAATCCATACAATGCAGCTCTATGACTGCTTCCTCCAATTGCACAGATCAACTGCTGTACAAACCACCAGTGTACAGATGCTACCATGAAGGAATTATATCATATGGCATTCAAAATCGAGCCATAGGACCTGTACTGCATTGGAATTTTAGCTGCCAATTCTGTATGACACCACCAAGGAAGATTTTGAGCCGCCAAAGAGAAATTTCACTGTATGAACCTAACTAAAAATCAGAGCTCTACAGCCTGTTTTTATGAAATTTCTCCTGTTTTTTTGACACTTCAGAGGACGTGTGAGCAGATGGGACGTGTTCTTGAATGTATTGTTGTCTAGACTCTAGATATATGGGTATGAAAGCTTCAACTGTTGTTTTGTTGTTTTTCAGAAGATTCAAGGAAACAATTAACTGTCCTGGTGCTGTGTTTGACCAGATTTAACAGAAATATGCATGATCTGGTGCTGTTATTGAGCAGATCTGTCGAAGTCTGTGCATTTGGCGCTATTTGTGAGCAGATCTGTGTGTTTTCCCACTGTTTTCAGGTAGATTTATCGGAAATATGTGTCTTTCAATGTTGCATGGCTTCTACAGGTGTTGAGAGCCAATATATAGGTGTTATTACTCAAGGATTGTAGATTGAGGGAGGGAAGAACTACAATATGTGGAAGCAGCATATGTTGGCCATATTTGAGTACAGGGGTTTGGATGCTACATCCTAGATAAAGATACTTGACCACAAGGTGTGGGTAGAGGCTAGGACAAGTTTGTTGAGTGAGATCGAGAAGTAGTAATATTGCTTATGTTGTCTGTGACAGATGAGATGCTTCATGAGGTTTCCTTAGGAAAGACCTAAGTAGGGATTTGGAAAGCGTTTGTGAGAGTTGCATGAGACTTTGGACAAGGGCAAAGCTGCCTTCTTGTAGAGCATGCCGTTTTCAATCACAATGGGTGAGACTAGAGAGTGCATATTGTAGGAGCATTTACTCAAGATCAAGGATATCAGAGAATAGTTGCTGGCCATTGGTCGAAAAATGGAAGAAGAGGGTATGGTGGTAATCACACTGAAAGTTTACCTTGTGCTTATGAACACTTTATTGTCATTGAAAATCTGAACATCACCACTTTGAATGTTGACCTAAAGTTTGATGAGCTATGTGATAAGATCTTATAAAAAGATAGATGAAAGGAATAGTTTGGTAGCGATAGTGAGGTACGGGGTTCAAAACCAATGTTATGAAAATCAAACTGATCATTGAACCATTTGACCCCAAGATCCTAAACCAATAATATTTGAGGAAAAACTTCGAAAGAAAATAATATCGATGTGCATACATATGAATCCAAACTATTATTCACAAATATGCAAAGTTTCTCATGTATATGGCAAGTAAGGTGCAACCAAAATCACATCGAGTACAAACAATATTTGAACAAAAATGCATTGATAAAGAGGCTCTAATTGGCTTCTAGAGTCCCAAAAATCTGGTGTTACAACAAATAAACTACATATCAAAATACTTGCCTATATTAGGATCCTCATCGTCAATATCACTCTCTAAGCATTAATATAAGATAAAAATTTTTGAACATGCCTAATATATGATTTTGCTTTAGTGAAGAGTATATTTTTACTAGGGGCCATGATAAAGGAGTTCAACAATCAATGCATCAACATTGAGTTACATAGTGGGCTTGATTCTCTTGATTAAATACTAGTTCCATACCCTCATACATGATAGGATCCCAGTGGAAACATTTCAGTTTTGCAATTCTAAAATCCCGAGAGTTGTTAACTTTGTCGAATTTTGATTTGGATAAAAAATTCTACTTTCACCATATGAATTCCAATGAAGTTGTAACCAATGTTATCAGAAGTAGACTGAACCAATTCAGAACGGTTAAACGAAACGTTTTTGGCTGGTTCCGGTTCCATGACCGAACCGGCTGGTTTGGTACCAAATTGGCCATTTTCACCTAACTGGCTGGTTCGGTATAGCTGCATATGGTGCAATAAGTGGGGCCAGACTTGATTTTTTTTAAATTTTTATTTATTCTCTCTTAACTGGCTACTGGCTCACAAGAAAAGGAATCTCAAGCCCCTCTCAATCTTATTTAAAGACCCTCCTCCACTCTATTTCACTCACACTATTCATTCAAACTTATACTTCTTGAGTTGAGATTTCTGAGTGGGTTTTGGAGAGATATTGGCTATTTTGCAGGGTTGTTCTCAAGACGTTCTTGTGCAGATTTGGAGACTTGGTTGAAGGGCTAAGCTGGAGAGATTTTGTTGGAGAGAATCAAACCCGCTTGAAGTGATCTTTTGTCAAAGATTGTGGACTGGCTTTTAGTTGTTTTTGTAGGTGATTGAAGGGGTTTTTGGGTTATTTTTTGGAGCTGCTTTTTGGAGTTGCTATTGTTGTTAGCTTTTAGAAGGCTTCTCTAGGTATGTCAATGCACCTAATCTTTTTATTTTTTTGTAAAAAATTGTTGTTTGTTTCCTTCGAAATTAAAAAAAATCTAGGGCTTTCTATGCAAATCTCTTTTAAAATTTTCTTTGTATTTCTCTCTTAAAAATGATTGTTTTTTACCTTAGAAAGTAAGAATTGCTAGGGCTTTCTATGTAGATTTCTATTTAATGTTTTTCTTGTATTTTTCTCTTAATAATAAAGTTTTCCTTGAAAAGTAAGAATTTCTAGGGTTATGTAGGCATATTTTTATTTTTTGCTATAGAGGTTTTCGTCACCCCTAAAAGAAAGAATGATCCATCATGGCTACATTTCCATTTGAATGGTGATGGGAAAAAAGTTTGCAACTATTGTGGGAAGGTCATTAAAGGTGGGGGGATCCATAGGATTAAGGAGCACGATGAGCTAATGAGCTAAAAGATCAGATGATGGGTTTGATTGAAGCATTCCTCGCATAAAGGAGCACGAACAAGAAAGTTAAAAAGGATATAGGAAAAAGTAAAAAAGATGATGCTCCTTTCATGGACCCTGATCTTGAAGCAAGTTTTGAAGATTCCTCTAGTTTCTTGTTAGACTTGGAGATGAATATGCTTCTAGCCCTAGTTCATCTAGTTTGAAAAGGGCATGTGCAGGGAATCTTGACTCTTTCTTTGTACCTCACACCACTCTTGGTGCTCAACCCACCATTGATGCCAAATGGAAGAAGATAGAGGAAGAGGGTAGTTGGGAATGCATTTCTAGATGGTGGTATGATGCAAACATACCTTTCAATGCTACTAATTCTCCATATTATCAACCTCCGGTTGATGTTATAGCTACATGTGGTTTGAGCTTCAAAGGCCCTAGTTTTCATGATATTAGAGGGTCACTTTTACAAAATGAGGTTCAAAGAATAGAAGAGTACCTTACAGAGTTCAATTACTCATGGCCCAAAACAGGGTGCACAATTATTTTTGGTGGATGGACTAATGGAGGATCCCACACCTTTTTAAATCTCTTAATTGCTTGCCCAAAAGACACCATGTTTTTGAAATATGTGGATGCATCTGATAAGGTGAAGGATGCATAATTACTATTTTGTCTTTTGGATGAAGTGGTTATGGAAGTTGGGGTTGACAATGTTGTACAAGTGATCATAGATAATGCCTCCTACTATGTTGTAGCTGGAAGTATGTTGGAGGAAAAACACCCCCCCATTTGGTAAACTTCATGTGCAACCCATTGTTTGGAGTCTGGACCTCATGCTTAAAGACATTGGTAAAATTGAGTGAGTGAAGTGTGTGGAAGAAGCAAATTCCATCACTAGATACATCTACAAACACTCATGGGTTTTGAACCTTATGAGGAAACACATTGAGGGTAAAGAGTTTGTTCGGTTAGCCATGACATGATTTGCAAGAAACTTTCTTTTGTTGCAATCCCTTGTTCATAATAAAAGCAACTTGAGGAAGATGTTTGCTTGCAATAAATGGAATGCCTCTTAATGGAGCAAAAAGGATGAAGGGAAAGAGGTGGCCGACAAAGAGTTTGCAAAATATTTTTGGAGAAAGGCAGAAGAGATATTGTTATTTAGCGAGCCTCTTGTGAGAGTGTTGGGATGGTGGATGGTGATAAACTGCCATTGGGTTTTGTTCATGAGGCCATGGATTAGGCCAAAGATGCAATAAAGGCATCATATGGGGATAAAAGAAAAACATATCTTCCTCTATGGAGAACCATTGATGAAAGATGGAACAAACAACTCCATAGAACTTTACATGTTGCTAGCTATTACCTAAGCCCAAGGTATGGAATTTAATTTTTTTAGATCTTTAAATGCTGTTGGCTATTACCTAAGCCCAAGGTAAGGAATTTAAATTTTTCAAAGTTTATAAGTTCTATTATTCATTAGAATATAGAAAAATTTTGCCAAACATTCAAAATCAATCTTTGAATGTCTTTTGAACTTTGAAGGTACCATTACAGTAGACATTTTGAAGCAGATGGGGAGGTAAAAGAGGGATTGTACAAATCCATTGAGTTTATGATCCAAAACTCCAAGACTTAGGACTAGATACATAGCCAACTCTTCAATTCCCATGAGAGTATTGGTACCTTTGGCATGTCTATGGCTATAAGAAGTAGAACAAAAGATTCACGAGCTAAGAAATGTTAAAGCTTCAAAATTATCTTACTGATTAAAAGGCTTCAAAAGGTCAGTCCAAGTTTCAAACTTTCAAAGTCATTTGCTAATACTTATTTTCCTTCAACTCTTATTGGAGCCTATTGGTGGCAACAATTTGTAGCCAATGCCTTGATTTGCAAAGATTTACAATTCAGATATCAAGCCAAAAATGCAGTGCTTCAGAGTGTGAACAGAATTGGAGTGTTTTTGAACGAATATACACCAAGAAGAGGAATGGTTTGGAACAAAAATGGTTGAATGACATGTTTTATGTTCAGTACAACCTCAGGTTGAGGTGAAACCAATTACTGAACAAGACACCTAAATCAAGCAACATAACTTTGCATGACTTTGATCCATCATTAGAGTGGGTTGTGGAGACCCAGGAACCAACATTTGGCAATGAAGATCTTTCTTGGATGGACTTGGACCCATCTCCACCTTCGGGGCTAGGGGAATCAAATCGAAATCCCACTATATATTCTTGTCTACTAATTCTAAGGATGAAGATGAGGGGGAGGATGAGGATGACGATTCTGATTAATACTAGCAGTATTGCAGTTTAATACTATGCTTATTTTTGGACTCCAGGGGCCATTTAGAGCATGTATCTTGATGTATTTTGTTTTAGAGACATATTGCACTAAGTGCCATTTTGGTATTTACTATTATGCACTCGTACTATATAAATGAGAACTTTTTCATATTTGTGTACAAATGGTTTGATTTTATATGGATGCACATGAATGTACATGTTCCTTAAAATTTGAATATTTTATGTATTTTTGGTCTAGCTCCCGGTCCGAGGGGTCTACTGCTTCAATGACTGGTCCAGTTCTAATAACATTCGTTGCAACCACTCTCTAACATTCTGAAACTATTGATGGTAATGTTAAAAATTTAAGTGAAATGATGGAAAATGAAAGACAAAGGAGAATGCCAACTTTTACTTTAAATTTAAAAATGCAGTGCTTCAGGGTATGAACAGAGTTGGAGTGTTTTTGAGCGAATATACAGCAAGAAGAGTAATGGTTTGGAGCAAAAATGGTTGAATGACATGGTTTATGTTCAGTGCAACCTCAAATGGAGGTGAAAGTGAAACCAATTGCTTAACAAGACACCTAAATCAAGCAACATAACTTTGAATGACTTTGATCTATCATTAGAGTGGGTTGTGGAGACCCAAGAACCAACATATGACAATGAAGATCTTTCTTGGATGGACTAGGACCCATCTCCACCTTCGGGGCTAGGGGAAGCAAATCGAAATCTCACTATATATTCTCTATCTACTAATTCTAAGGATGAAGATGAGGGGGAGGATGAGGATGAGGATTCTGATTAGTACTAGTAGTATTGCAGTTTAATACTATGCTTATTTTTGGACTCCAAGGGCCATTTAGAGCCTGTATCTTGATGTATTTTGTTTTAGAGACGTATTACTCTAAGTGCCATTTTGGTATTTAATATTATGCACTCGTACTATATAAATGAGAACATTTTCATATTTGTGTATAAATGGCTTGATTTTATATGGATGCACATGCATATATATGTTCTTTAAAATTTGAATATTTTATGTCTTTTTGGTCCAGTTTTGGCCGGTTCTCAGTTTGAGGGGTCTATTGCTTCGATGACTGGTCTAGTTCTTATAATATTGGTTGCAATCATTCTCTAACGTTCTGAAACTATTAATGGTAATGTTAAAAATTTAAGTAAATGATGGAAAATGAAAGATAAAGGAGAATGCCAACTTTTACTCCAAAAATTTAATGTTACCATTAATTAATAGAGTTAGGTTTTTTGCTTTCACTTTTATCATTTCATTGTTTTTTTTTAAATTTTTGGGGCTAAATTGGAATTTTAGTGGTCCCAAGCTATGGTTGTACAAAACTGATTTTTTTTTTTTTTTAATCTTTTTGAATCGACTTTTAGTGATCCCTAGCAACAGTTGTATGGAATCAACTAGATTGAAAATTTAAGGCTGGTTTCTTGAAAAAATGATAATTTATTGTTTGGAATGCTCAATTGGACTAGTATAGTCTTGGAACTAGTTGAACCAATTGATTTTGCCTAAACACTATTCAAAATAGGGCCTTTGCAACCATTGCCACAAGGGTAGGAGGCAAGTGGCAAATAAGAAAGATCATGGTAGCAATGAATATGCAACCAAGACTTTGAAGGACATCACATGTCACTTCTATGGCAAGATGGGCCATATGAAGAAGCATTGTAGAAAGAGGTTGGCTGATCATAAAACAACCTTAAGTCATCTGCTTGGTATATAGATCTGAGTACTTCACAACATTTCACCAAAAGGCAGGACTGGTTCACGAATACACTAAATGTTCCTCTAATGATTCACTAATCTCTGGTAGTGGGGATGTGTTCACAATTGTAGGAAAAAGAAATGTACAACTTTTTTTAAAGAGAAAATATTGATTTTCCTCAATGTCTATTATGTGCTACACATGAAACTTAATCTACTCTCAGTTAGTCAAAATATGGAGCATTGTCCTCATTTAGATGTCAACTTTAGCAGTCACAAATGCTACATAGTTGACAGAGAGACCAAGAAGACTATCGCTGTTGGTGTCGAGGATCATGGACTATTCAAAGTTCAAACTAGTTGTCTTTCCACAGGTCAAGTAGCGTGCGTTGGCAGCCAAGAGTGCAATAGACATTAGTACCTGTTGACATTAGTAATATGAGCACCTAAACTTGACCAACTCCCTTAGTTGGTTTTGGAGAATCTGGTAGATGAATTTCCTGATATCTAACTGCAAATATTAGGTGTTTGTGGAGCTTCTTGAGCAGGGAATTAGTGTGGATTTCCATTTGAGGAAGGACAAGCTTGGAGAACAAACAAAGTACTTCACTTGGTTCATGCAAATGTTTGTGGATCCATGAACACAATATCCATTGTCGGTGCCATGGATTGTCGTTGCATGGCTGCAGCCACATGGATTAGCAAGAAGCATTGTTGTTGCATGGGTGTAGTCACATGGACTAGCAAGAACTAGCATGCTTTAGCCCTTTCATTAATAGAAGCAAAATATTGAGGAGTAGTGAAATGAGCGTGTGAGCTAGTTTGGCTTCAGAGGATATGCTTTTAGACATGAAGATGCATTAGATAGTGCCAACACCCCTATTTTATGCCAATTAAGGTGTGGTTAAGCTAGCCAAGAATCTAGTCTTCCATGAGCAAACCAAGCATGTAGAGATATCTTGCCACTTCATTAAACAAATTGTTGAGGATGAATCTATTGAGTTGCAAATTTGTCCAGTAGAGGACTAAATTGTAGACATTTTCATCAAGTCTTTGGGTCCTGAAAAATATGTAAAATTATGGGATAAACTTGGTGTATATAGTAGATTGACCATTAAGAAAGGGTGTGAAATTAAATGTCAGATTCTAATAATGGTCAATTAGATATTAGACATGGGCATTGATAAAGTCATGTTGACATTAGGTTATTTTATGTTTGTCGGCTTTATTTAATTTTAGTGTGTTTTTTGATCTAATTCACATTCACAAAGTGGATTGACTTGACTAGCTTGTAACCCTTTATAAGAAAGTTTTGACTTGCTCGTTTGTGTAATGTTATAGGAAGAACTCTCTCCAATATCTTCGTTTGCCTAATGTGTTCAAATTTTGTGATAAAATGGATTGTGGTGGCTTCCCTTTGTATGACGGTGGGTCACATGATGATGGCTTACAATGTCAGCTTATCTTTCCAGTCCCCTACTAAATGGAGGCTGGGCTCCCTAATTTGCAAAGGTTTTGATAATGCATGACTAATGAAAATGGTGGCTTGTTCCTCTCTTTGGTGGCTCATTTAATAAATAATTTTTGTTTGTTTGTTTATTTATTGTTATCTACTACAGATTTCCAGGCTCATGCTTTTTGCTTATCTTGATGGTGTCCTTAACCTTCATGTTCACCTTGATCATTCACCTTTATGATGGCTTCAAGACAAAAGGCTCCTCTATGTTCTTGACGACAGACTTCTTTTCACATGAATTCACTTTATTCACTCACTTCTTTCACTCTTTTCGCTTGATTCTCTTATGGCAATGGTTTCACTCTCTATTTGATGGCTACAACAATGGTGGCTTCAATTCTATGGTGGAACTCTCACGATCCTTCTGGTGGCTTCCCCATTTTATCTTCTACCAATGTCTGGGAGCAGTCCCTTGATACCTTCTTTAATCACAACAAGCCCTTAGCTCCACCCACTTTCTCAGCTTCTCCTTACAATCGCTTTGATACCATATTGTTTTTACGCACACAATGTGGATAGGATCACACGTAATAATGGGAGAGGATTCATTCATTAGGTGATGCAATTCTTATTACATCGTAGGAGAGAGGAATATGTTCTGTAACTAATGAATAACTAAACTCTTAACCACCACACTATTGTCTACATTAAATGCCCCATTATTAGATCACTTTATTTGTTATACATGTAAGTCCTAATACATCTGAGTTTTGAATATGATTTGTTATCTCCTACAACTATGTAGAAATACCTTGATTTGTCATCTGAATGGTGTCTTAGATTTATTATCACCCATGCTGGCGCTCTCATCTATGCGTTCCACAGGACCTTCCTTGACTTGATCTAGCCCTGAAAGATGAATGCAATTTATTTGGACCATGATCGTACTAAAAGTGTTCTTCAGGTCACTTTCCATCATCTGCAACTGTGATTGATATTCAGCTTCATACAAGGGCTCACTTGTTCATGCACTTCCTGCTAAGTTCTAACCTTTTAGTTTTCCTAAGGTAGGAAAAAATTACCAATGACTACTTTGATGAGTGAAAAATGAATTGTATATTTTCAGGTGGTAACAATAACCAATTTAATTTAAATGTAAAGATGGAATATGTAGGATGTTTCTGTATAAAAGTGCAATCAAAATTGAGAGCCACGATAGGAAGGTAGGTAAGAAGGATCTTCAAAGAAAATTTATAACGGGGAGAAAATGAAGAAAGCCAAATTGAAGCAAGACCAGAGGAGGTTAAATCTGATGAAGTCGAGGAAGACAGGGGTGGAGGTGATTAGATTTCAAAGTGAAGGTGATATACCAATTTACGTTAGTAAGTTTATAAAGAATGATTGTTTGTATATCTATGTCATGGTAAGTTAGATTTGACAAAATGCCCCTTTAACCTCACAAACATCTATATGTATATGACAACTGAAATTGAAATGTCAGATTTTTAGGAAAAAATGGATTGGTATTATGTCCTACACCATTTTTCAGATTGATAAGTTGTATTTTGTCTAGTGATGTACTCTTCGCTGGATTGAATGAGAATGATAATATCAATGATACTGGTTATTTTTATCTTGTCTACTGATGTACTGTATGCAATAGACTGAGTTAGAATTATAAAATGAATGAACAGAAATGTAAAAACTGTGCATAATTTTGCAATATTAATCTTAGAATTATGAAAATTTTGTATTGTTTGTATAATATGTCAAATACATATATAGATTTATTTTAATAAATCATATTTGTTAATCCGAGGAAAAAATCATATAACTAGCTCACTGAGAAACGTATGTTGTAAATAAAAAGGGCTCAACGAACATGAAAGATCTTTTACAAGCATCAGAAAAAGAGGTTTCCTGCCAAAAGAGAGTTGCTTAATCTATCCTACGTAGGTACAGTCTTCCATTTGCATAACCTTTCAGACTTTTTTCAAAATACAACAAAAAAAGCTCTGAGATTTATCATTTTTTTTCTTTATAAATTCTGAAAAATGGCTGAGCTGTTCTCAAATTATGCTGCTCCTGTTGGAGGAGGACTAGTCATTGATGGAA
Organism: Pinus taeda; assembly: GCA_000404065.3. Taxonomy (NCBI): domain Eukaryota; kingdom Viridiplantae; phylum Streptophyta; class Pinopsida; order Pinales; family Pinaceae; genus Pinus; species Pinus taeda. The sequence continues at coordinate 194,554 of APFE030274711.1, forward strand.
TTGGAGATGGCTTCAAGCTGGATTGCAGCTTTTGCATTCCTGGAATCTGTAGCAGCCTGTAATAAAGGAGAGAGCCTTTTTAAACAGAGTTTATGCCCCATTTCAGGTCTCTATAAATATGTTGAAAGGAATTTTTTGTAAAGTGTCCTTTTATGTTTTTATGCATCTGATTATATGAGATAATTTAATGTTTTACAAGTTGATTTTGCCATTTGTCCAACCTACCACAATTTTGGAGTCTCCCATAAACTGAACTTGGACCACTCCTTATTCTACTGCACACTGCATTAACACCCATAATGCATTTAATGCTGCCCAGTTCCTTCCATCTCCAATTCCTGCCTTAAAAAATAATTTATGATCTTCCCCTAATCATAGTTTAAAAACTGGTCGGTTGGACAGGCCGTGGGTGCTGACTGGCCAATGAACTGGACCAGAGAGCTGGTTTGGTACATAGCCAGTGCAAACCGGCCCTAGCCTGGCGCTCTGATTTGAACTGGCTGGATATATCCAGGGTGGACAAGATGTTCTAGAAATGATTCTGAAAGCATTCTCATTCAAGAAAGGAAAGAGAGCCATACTGCTCATTAGTAACTAGTTACTAACCTGCATGTTGGAATTTGTATAGCTCAAAAGGTATTTCTGAGTGGTTAAAACCCACCAAAAGTTAGTTGGCTGGGTAGGTTGCTCAAGTGGTTGGGGTTTTGACCCAAAGTTGTGGGTTTGGACCCAATTCAATAAATTGTTTATTCTAATTTGTGTTATAGTTGTTAAATGCGGGGTTTTTGATGGACAAGGAAAACCCCCAAGTCACTCACACAAAAAGTATAAATAAGAGGCCTAGACACACAAGTCGAGAAGGACTCACTTGTGAAGAGAGGGAGGCTAAAGGACCTAGCCATAGATATGCCTTAGAGGAGCCGCAGTAGCAAGAAGCAAGTCAGATGTGAGTGTTGGAATGCTGGAGGGTCAGATTTGCAAGAAGAAATTTAGATATGTGATTTGAAGAAGCAGATTTAGCAGATTGAGAAGCTGTAGCGTGATTGCGGAAGGACTGTTTACCAATGACAACAACAATCCAAGGACCTTGAGCTGAAGGCACTAGCTCAGGTGTGCATTTGATTTATTGGCTAGATTGAAGGTCTAAAGGATCAGATCTCAAGCCCTAGATTAGCCAAAGGACAAACTGTGTATTTTACTATATACTATGTATACTAGTTTTATAAGGTTTCATAAAGGGCCACGATCCTTGGTACAGGAACCCTAGTGTTTTCTTATTGATGTATTAATGGGAAACACGATTTTGGGCTCATAAAACTTGTGTACGTCATTGATTTCATCGCTATCATATTTCTGCTGTGCAAAGTGCTTTTAGTTGTGTATCTTCAGTGTGTTAAGTCCTATAATAAGAATCAAGGTGTGTTTGTCTAACTATTCATTTTGGGGGTCTGTTTGCAAGATTTAGCCTGTGAATTCACCAAGTTTCATGGTTTAAATGGCCTTTGTACAAAAGTCTCAAGGTGGTCAAGTCATTGTAAATATGTGTGTCAAAAGAGGTCTAGTAGTCTTGATTTGAATTTTTAGGATCGTAAGAGGTCATCATTTGAAATTAGTAATCATGGAAAAAATGTCATTATGGGAATAAATTGGGGCTATTGTCATAAGAGTCAGTTTAGAGTCATGTCAATTAGTTGTAAAAAACAGTTAGTGGTGGGTGACATCAGCAGATGTACAACAACCATCATCAAATCCGGCATAATCCTATTTGTGCTGCGCTCAACCTTTTAATCTTCTTAAAGTACCATTCTTGCCAGGAATGAATTTCTCTTCAAAGTTATCAAATTGCATGCAAGTTCATCCTTCAAGCTTCAGAGTTTGCAGACATTTCATCTCCAGGGGCTTGAAAAATATTAGTTCTGTTGCTACGCACAGGCTGCAGGGGAATGTTGCACACAACTCAAAGGATCAATTCTCCTCATCAAACACGGTTTCCAGATGTGTGTGATGATTTGGGGGTTTTTCTCTGTTAAAATCTGAAGTAAATTGTCAATTGCCAATTAAAAACTGAGTTTGAATCCTTAGTTTTCTCACTTGCACAGTATTGCGTACGATGCTGCTGCGCATGCACACAGTCACCCCATCTTTGTCCTTTTTGATCGATTGAATGACCTCTAAACCCTGGTTTTTCTACACAAAGGAGCTTGTGTGAAATTATCAGAATTTATCATGTGTATTAGGAGGTGAGCTGATCATCCTTCCATGCCCTTTTCCTTTCATTTCCTCAGCGCTGCACATAGCAGGTGCTGCGCACAAAAACAATGACTTTTTCCACCTATCCATCGACCTTGAAATCGTGAAATTGTCAGTGCATTAGCCTTACATAAATTTATTTGAAAATTTCAGAGGTCTTGGGAAGTTTGGAGGCATCTTGAGCATGTTATTTGGTCAATTAAAGTGTCTTCCTCTCTATCGATGCTTTTAGGGTGCTACGCATAGGCCAAAACAGAGTATGTTCATCTCTTTCATTACCAGTCAGAAATTTTGGTCTCTCTGCATTGTTTTAGTCATTTAAGGTTTGAAAATCATTTTCAACCCTGTCCTGAAGCCCCAACCTTGATAAAATAGCAAACCCTAGCACAAAGTTTTGTATCTTCAGAGTCTTGTTTTTAGCATTGGCAACTCCAGAGAAGAAGAGGAAGACAAAGGGAGGAGAGATTGTGAGGTTTGAACCACAAGGTCTCTCACTTATCAACTTAGACCCTTCCATCAGGGCAACCTTTGAGCAAATAGGTTGTGTCAGATTCTGTGAAAGGATACAGGGGTATAATGTGGAGGTGACCAAAGAGTTTGCCCTAAATTTTGATGAAGATGAAGTAAAACTTGGTAAATTGAAATTCATTGTGTTAAAAGCCACCATAGCATGAACCACAAAAATGCCTTTGGAGGGGGGAAAATGGTTCAAAGGAAAGCCTTTGGAGTTGGAGCATTATAAGGATTTCATGAAACCAGAGTATAACAACCAGGAGTTTGGAGCTGTAGTGCCTAGTGACTATTTATTGGAACATTATAGTAGGCTTCTCAAGGTAATTCAGAGGTACTTCACGTGTGAAGGTAGATTCACCGAGGTCTATCAATATCACTTTAGGCTTCTCATGCATTTCACAGGTGAAAAGACCCTAAATCTACCCTTTTTCCTCTTTAGGAGTTTAGGCAAGATGGTGGAGAGAGTAAGAATGAAGAAGGGCGTGGTTGACTCATGATTATTTCATTTTTCACTGATAAAATTGTTGATATTAGAAGAGCTGCAAAATAAGAGTCAGGTATGGCAAAATTTTCTAATCTCATCCAAGTTTACAGTGCAATCTGCTGGAAGTCCATGAAGCTACAAGGATACTCTTTCATCCACCACTAAGATTACTTCTTCACCCCTGAAGAGTTTTATCAAGAAAAAGCATCCATCAACATTTGAGCAATCATCGAAGAAAAAAGGCAGAAAACTACAGTTCTCATCAGATGTAGTGGAGATTCCAGTGCCAAGAAAGCCACTCACAAAGGCAACTGCCAAAAGGTTACCATTGGAGAAGTCAACTGAAGAACTTGCCGAGCCTAAGGAAATTCAAGCACAAACAAGTTCTATGGACGAGAAAGATAAGCAAGTTAAGGAGTTAGGGAAGCAGTTAAGGGAAGCTCACTTAGTTATAGCCCAATTGCAACAAGAAAATAGGCAACTAAAGAAGACTATCCTAAAAAAACAATTGAGTCTAGTGAAGACCTGCCTATGAGTAAAGCCACACCAGTTGTTGTCAAATTGAAGGGTAAAAGAAAGGTAATCAAGGAAGAGGTTAAGAAGGAAGAAATACTAGTAGCCAGGGTTAAAAGATCCTCATCCACAAAGCTACAAATCGAAGAAGAGAAAATAGTGCAAGAGGAGAAGGAAGATGAAGGGAAGTTAACCTTCATAAGCATGAAGAAGAAATTAAAGAGGCTCGAGATGAAATTGCTAAGCTCAAGAAACAAGATGAAAAAAAATCAACAAATTAGAGAATTAAAGGTTTAGTTAGACAAGACACAGGTGACTATAGCTTATTTGGAGTAGGAAAACAGGGAGCTTAGACCTAAAGTGTCTCAATAAATAGTGACATCTGATGCCAAAGGCAAGGGTAAAGTAGTGATTGATGTTGAGAAGATGAAAGAGCCAATTCGGTTTTTCAGGAGACCTAAGACTAGATCTATTGCCAAGGTACAGGAGCAAGAAAAGGACACTGTGCACCCTGTGTTTTTTGACGAACAAAAGGAATATGAGAAGCTACTAAAGTAGCTTGAAGGTGTGCAACAACAAGTGGATCAGCTTAAAGAAAAAAACCATAGGGATAAGATGGCCTTGTTTAAAGATGTGGAAGCTGTTTTGCATGCTCTTCAAAGGGAAAAACACAAGCTAAAATAGACTTCGCGTCTGCATGGGCAAGTGAAGAACCTATATGTGCAAAACCTAGTCCTAAAGAGAAGGCTAACATTGATGAAGAAAATACTTGTTGAAGTCGGGGAAGCTAGGAGAAAGAGGAAGAGAAGTAAGTTAGATTTGCTGGTTGAGGCAGTTGAAGAAGAGAAAACAGGTGAAAAAACAAGCTGACAACTACTACCCATAAGTGCTGTGCATAGGGTGCGCAACAATATTAGGGTTTCTTGGGAGATACATTTTTGGCAGGTTTTTGATGTTTACAAGGCATGGGTAATCAACAGGGCATCAACTAGGAGTTTTTGATAAAAGTGTAGCCATCTATGCAACTAGAGAAGGAATAGTCAGGGGCCGCACTCAAACACAGTCAACCTCTTTATGGACAATTTTTTTTTTACCTCAATGTTGGCAAAGAAAGGTTTTTATCATATAATTATTTATGTTTTATCATGCAAAGACTTCACTAATGATGTTTTGTACAAGTTCAATGTATTAGGAGTGTAGGCAAGTTTATAAGTAATAGTCAAAGATGCTTTCCTAGTATCTAGAATAGTGGTTTTTCCTTTCCTATCTTCATGAAATCAGTTCCATCTATTGGAGGTAGGTGGGTTTCAACCTCTTTTGATCTAGAAACAATATTTTGTATATAGTGCATGATCTTGAATGTAGAAAGGGTTGATAGTAGAGTAAAAAGATCTTTGAGATTGTAAGCTGTGGAGTTTCATTACAAGTAATCAATTTAACAATACAAAGGCAATTTTGTTTTAGGATTATTGTGTTAGACAAACAATGATGTTTCTCTCTTTGTAAATTTGTCTTTCGTTTAATTGTTTACAAGAAGATTATGAGTGGCATTTACTCACAGTACTCTGTTCTAGCTTGTCAAGCAATTTCTGTGTTTTCTTTTGAAATTAAATATAAAATATATCTTTGTATGCTTTATATTTAAAGGATCCTTATTCTCATTCATCTCGCCCATACTACAACAATTTTGTACAGTCCAGGAGTTTGCCTACCTTGCCCTGTTTCAAGCTGTTCTGATTATTGTGATTGATTGCTGAACATTATTATGACTCCATGCCCAAGGGACCTCTCCTTTACCTTGCAACCACAACTTTAAAACCTATCTTTTGATCTTTATAACTAGCCTCAAATCTGAAACATTTAGTCATCTAATTGACTATAAATTCACATAGAGAGAGCCCTTTTTAGGCTAGAAGGGCTAGATTTTGGTCCAAAAGAGGTTTATGGTTTCCTCTACAATTTTCCTCCTCAGTGTAGGAGAACTACAGAGTGCTAACACAGTGTGTTTATGATCAATTCTAGACATCGACCAAATCTAGGGTACAAGGGAAATTTCAACATGGTATTCGAGTTGCACGTGGATCAGAGTGTGCATAGGAAAGCAGAGTGAGCCAATGGAGGTTGTGTGGGCTCAGAGGTAGTCTAGCTTTAGAGGGAGAAGCCGCCCAATGAAAGTCCTAATCTTTAAGTTCAAGCAAGGGAGTGGAATTTTCAACGCATGCAAGGATAATCATGAACCATGCAAGAACACTCATGGTGGTGCAAGGAAAAGTCATGCTACATGAGAGGATAGTCATGCACCATGCAAGTTAAATCTTGATCAAGTACAAAGATGTGGCACATGCGAGGATAGATATGGCTATGTAAGGGAAAGTCATGACTCATGTGAGGATAGTCATGGGTATGCAAGGAAAGTCACGAAGCTGGAGATTTCAAGATGTGATGGAAATACCTCCCTCACCAAGAGCGACTGTTGGAATTTGGGTAGCTCGAAAGGTATTTTCGAGAGAAGCCCACCAAAAATTAGTTGGTTCGTTAGGTTACTCAAGTGGTTGGGGTTTTGACCCAAAGTTGTGGGTTTGGACCTATTACCCACCATTTTGTAGGTGATATCCCTAGGAGAAATTTTTTCTCCAAGATGGTCCTTAGCTGAAAGCCAACAACCTCTTGCAGCCACCAACTAGTTTGTTTTGCCACTTCTTTGCCACCTGAGCCACCCATGTGGTCCCTCACCCATTTTTCATGATTGTATGTTTGAAGGTGGGCCTCCCAAACCTAAAGGTATGCCTTATCATTTGGTAATTGAGTACTATAGTTTACTTATCATGGAAACTTTTGGGCATGGATGAATGGGGGGATTCAATAGAAATAGTGGGCTAGGTATGCGCTCTTGTCCCCTAGACCTCTTTTGGATGTTACCCTTGGACCTTAGTCTCGTGGGATCACTTTTACTGGCCTTTGGGCTTATGGTACTACATGGGAAACCCTGATTTTAGTTGCATGGTCCTACTTCGTCATCCACAGATGTCACTCCCCTCCCCCTCATTATAACCCCATTCATCATTCCTCCCACTTGGGTCCACATTCCTCCACCGCGTCCACAAAGGGTTAACCTTCCACTCCCTTTGTCAACACCTTGGGTCAGGCCTAAAACGATGCCTCGAAGGTTGATGCAGCTAAAAAGAAAAGAAAAAGCATAATTGGCCACATTCAACAAGAAAATGTACCACAAAATGCAAAAGATGGTTGGGACAAACACATTTAGCACATGGGAAAAAGCCAACACATGAGCTCTACCCCATTTCCATGGCCATCACCTTGGTTCCTATAGGCCATAGATGAGCCTTCTCTATCATTCAGAAACCCACGATTGTCCCAACCCTAGGTGGGCAATGAACCGCCCCACCTTAAAAGGGGTATCCATTGCTATACTTTACACATCATGCTCTCATTCCTCGAGTCCCGAGCAGTTAACCAAAGAAAAACCATAAAAGGTAAAAGGCATATGAAGAAGGGTGGAAAAATCAAGGCTGAGGTAACTTGTACCACAATTGCTCCCTCCTATACATTATTTACCCGAGTGCGGGCTTCCCTTTGTCAGCGACCCTTGTACCCTGACATGTGACTCAGGATTGCCCCCACATCCCCTACTTTCTTCCATCACTTTATCACATGCCACCACCATTTGAAGGATGTATCAAGGACATACTATACCCTTTAAAAGTGGAAACCACCTAATAAGGTACTTGGTTAACCCCCCTTAGATCTTGGAGACATTAACACATGCCAAAGCGCACTATGGAAGGGCATGAAAGATTGTAGATGGTTTCCATCTTGGGTTTGGTCTCCCCATACGGGGTCCTAATCCTCCAATGGGCTACATTAGCACATGTAGGGTGTGTGTAGAGAGCCATGGGCCTCCAACACAACATAACACATTCCATGGATCCCTAGAGTCATTATGAGATTGCTCATGGTTCACCTATTGGATGAGGAAGATGCACTTGGTTCACCATGCCCAACCGGCCCCACAGTTATATCATGTACTTGACAGGTGACCTGGGACATGTATGATGATGTGGTATCACTTATACCATCACCCGAGCCCTTGCAGATGGTCTACATGCATATTCGATCTGTTTGGAGACCCTTGAGGACTCTTTTGTGCCCCCACACCCATTTGGGAGCACCACAGGTTCATTATTTGGAGAATAAGGGGCCAACCCCTTGTCCATTGCTTTGGGAGTCCTATTTCACATTATGGAAACTATGGACGTCATTAGGGCTCCTCTAATGCCCAACAACATGTATTATTGATCATTCGACCCCTTTAGAGGCTTCCTCTTTTGAATTTGAGCTAGTTTTGTGGGCTTGTCACCAAAAGATTGTTATTTTGCACATTATTTTATTTTAGGGGTTCCATTAGGCCTCATTAGGCAAATCAAATTCATTTGGACATGTATAAATACAATTGAGATGATTTCATTTCATCATCATCACTTTGTTTGGACTTGTATCTTTTAAGAGAACTTCACTATCCTTCTTGGAGGTCGAAATTTTGGAGCATGGAATGAATTTTGATGTTTGGATCATTTTCTCTTGTCTTGGAGCTTCTTGATTGGCAAAATTTTGATGGTTTGGATACACTTTTATGCACATAAGTGCAATTTAATGCTATTCTTTCTTTCTTTTTTGTCACATACATTGTTGTTGGGATTTCACTATACTAGGGCTAATTTCTTGCATCCATTTATGTGAAGTTATGGAAATTTGTTTCTAGATAGTGTTGCTTCATGTATGGGCCATGTATAATGAATGAATGTTCCTAGGGATGTTTAATGGTTGAAATTCATTTTGATAAGCCATCTATTTTGCAAAACGAAGTGTAATGTTTTTGAAACTGCTATTCTTTTGCCCTAATGCTAAGCTAAGCAAAGTTGTCTTTGAAACCTCTTTGACCTAGAAAATCAAAATCCATATTTTTAATCATTCTTGACTCCAATCTCCCCAAAGGATCAGGCACTGGTCCACCACAGGTGATCACCTTAAAATCCTAAATTATTCCCCTCTTCCTTTCTTTTCTAGGTCTAGCCCCATTGGGCTTCCTAGGGCATCAAATTATATCTCTTGGCTCCAACTACTTTGGTGTGTCTCCTAGGCGCCCTCCAATTTTGAAGAGATTCCGACTGTGGGATTTTGAGACATCCCAAGCCTTAGCCTCGAGATTGAATCTTGCCCTTGATTTGCTTAGGCTAGAAACCTCATTGGGATCATTGCATTACCTTTCATTGAAATTTCCTTCCTTGATCACATTCTCCTCCCTGATTAGGTCAAGCATATCATTGGTTGCGCAACCCCATTCTCTTGACCTAACCTCGGGTCCACGTAGTCCCGTGTGGTCCCACAACTTATTGAAGCCAATTTCACAAAGACCACTTGGAAGCCAAGTTAACACAAGGATTTTGGGAGCTAACAATCTTCTGAACAACTCATATACTCAAACCCTAGCTCTTAGAATTCCCCTAAGCCCTTCCTAGAGAGCCTTCCATCTTGCTTTCAAAGTAAGCTATCGATATATCTGAGCCTCTCTTGTGAATAGGCTTCTAGGATCACCTCTCATTCTGTCATTGATCCATTATTTCGTGATCCTTATTATAACAGGTCTCCTCCCATCGGTGAACGTCCATAAAGAGTAGGGAGCTTTAGCCAAGGTGACAATGGGCTATTGCTCCATTGTTGGCCTTGACCTAGTAGTAGCCCTTCAAGGATCCCCTTTTAGGACCCCTGCTAGTTTGAGCAGCGACAAGGCCCAAGTCAATTAATTGTTTATTCTAATTTGTGTTTGAGTTGTTAAATGAGGGTTTCTTGATGGGAGAAAGTCCGTAAAGAGTAGGGAGCCTTAGCCAAGGTGATATTGGGCTATTGTTCCATTGTTGCACTTGACCTAGTAGTAGCCGTTCAAGGATCCCCTTTTAGGACCCCTGCTAGTTTGAGTGGCAATAGGACCCAAGTCAATTAATTGTTTATTCTAATTTGTGTTTGTGTTGTTAAATGAGGGTTTCTTGATGGACAAGGAAAATGCCCAAGTCAGTCACACAAAAAGTATTAAAAAGAGGCGAAAGGAGAGGCCTAGACACAAGTAGAGAAGGACTTTCACTTGTGAAGAGAGGGAGGTTAAATGACCTAGCCGTAGATCTGCCTTAGAGGAGCTGCAGTAGCAAGAAGAAAGTCAGATCTGAGTGCTGGAAGGTCAGATCTCCAAGAAGAAAGTTAGATCCAAGTGCTGGAGAAGCAGATCTAGCAGATTGAGAAGCTGTAGTGTAGTTGCAGGAGGACTAGTTGCCAATGACAATAACAATCCAAGGACCTTGAGCTGAAGGCACTAGCTCAGGTATGTATTTGATTTATTGGCTAGATTGAAGATCTAAAGGATCAGATCTCAAGCCCTAGATCAATCAAAGGACAAACTGTGTATTTTCCTGTATACTATGTATACTAGTTGTATCAGGTTTCATAAAGGGCCATGATCCCTAGTACGGGAGCCCTAATCTTTTCTTATGGATGGACTAATGGGAAATGAGATTTTGGGCTCATAAAACTTGTGTACTTTATTGATTTCACTGCTGTTATTTTTCTGCTATGCAAACTGTAAAGTGCTTTTAGTGTTGTGTATCTTCAGTGTGTTTATGAGCAAGTCTAGACATAGACCAGATCTGGGGTACAAGGGAAATTTCAACACTGCAGCCCTGTGTACTAAGTTTAACCACCAACATGGCCCCCATCCATACCCTCTTTCTATTGTACGCTCTGGTCATACAGTCTCCTACTGCCTGTGCATTCTCCTCCACCTACATGCTCTCAATTGCCTCTGCTCTCACCCTCTTCCAAGTTCCCACATCATGCTCTAGATCTTCACCGTTCAGCAATTTTTAGAGTTTGCTAAGTTTTTGCGAAGTCAACAATTTCTGATCCAGATTGAATCATTAACACATCCACCTTCTACAACATTGATAAAAGAAATACAAAGATGAGTGAACATTGGTGGTGATAAAGCATCTTGATTCTTCAGGATAACCACAATAGAAATAAAAGAGTAGATAGTGAATGACAGATATGCAATCCAAATAATGTTTCCTAATACTTTATACCATGAAACATTCCTTTTAATTCCAAACACACAAATAAATATCTATGAACTTTTCTGGAAAATAATTCAAATTCACCATCAACACAAGTCACTCAACAGATTGAATATCTGAACATCTTTTTACCTCAATTAGTGCAGGATCAGTGCTTTGAACTAATTTGTTTTTGGACTATAGAGGCCATTTAGAGGCTCATTGATTATGCATTTTGTTGTTGATGTGTATTGCACTCAGTGCCATTTAGACATATTGACTTTTACATGGTATATAGATGAGCAAACTTTGCATAGTTTGTTTCTAATGGTTTGAAATCTAAAAAATATATATTTTTTTCATTCAAAGTTAATTATTTATGTATTTTTTTAAAATCTGGTTCATTGAGTCCTGTTCAAAACCTGGTTTTATAGGTGTGGCTGGTTCAAAGCCTGGTTCTGCTTTTTAAAAGTAGCCCCAAATAACAGTATGGCACCTGCCCCTGTTTTCCTTGGCTCTGCCTGACATGCTCCATCGAAATATCTCCATGCATAAGATTTATCTATGACTGGACTTGTGATGACTCCAGGGTGTTTTACTTTTCCAGGCTTCCATTTTCCTTCATAAGCGTTTTATTTGCTGCACTGCCTGAATTGACATTACCTCCTCATTTTGAAGTATCATATCATTTCTTGCCGGCCACAAGGCCCAAAGCACTGTGCAGGGTAAAGCTCTGTTTAATGTCTTGTCTTTGAACCAGCTACCTGGGCTTTCCACCATTGTAGTTTCCTGTGAATTTCCTATTATTTTGAAGGTTTCTTTCCAGACTCTTTGTAAAGGGACATTCTGTGAACATATAGGAAACTGTTTCCTTTTCTTTCCTGCCGAGAAAACATCTTCCTGGCCCTTGCTAGGTTCTCTTTCAGGTTTTTACAAATGTCCCATTTTAAAATTTTGTTTGCAAGTACTATCCAAAGAAAGATTCTTGTATTTAAGGGGTCTTTATTTTCCAATAGGTGTTCACCACCACTTTTTTTCTCCGTCTTCCTCGTTATCAAACTTGGCTTGATACCCTAGCTTAGCTGTGAATCTACATCCTGAACTATTTTTGGACCGTACTAACTCATCGTCTATCTCCCTTAACCTTAAAGCAGTTCGTTTTAACCTCTGTATACACTGTGTCCATACCTCATCTTCCTCGAGGTCTCATTGTATTTGCCTCTTTCCACCTTTGTCTCGAAATAGTAATATTTTCTGGTTTGCTACTTCTGATAAATAACAAAGCAAATTTGAGTTTACGAAGATAATTAAGTTTCTGGAAGTCGATACAGGTCTACGTAGTCCACCCATTGGTCCTCTCCTACGTTTACCTTCGATCCATCTCCAATTCCGTGTCATCCAGTTGCCTACTATTGGAAAAGCTCTTACCAATGCCTTCCACAAAGTAGACCCTCCCGTAAATATGCTTTTTTCGGTTTCTTGTCCAATCTTAAATGGATTATGGTGCAATGTTTTTCTAGAGCATCACTTTTGTTCTATTTCCTGACAAAGCTTGGCCAAAGTGATGAATGCTTTTCAGCCCCTATCCTCTAGCGTCTTTGTGTTTAGCTATATGAAGCGAACAAAGTTCCTTCTACAGATTAATTATTCCAAAAGACTTGGAATGTCAAGATATCCATTTAGGATATAAATATTATATTAAATAAAATGAATAAGAATGAATGATTTCAATGAGAATGAGAGGCTTGCTTATATACCATGCAAGTGTCTCTTCATGAAGAGTCATGTCCTATTAGACATGCCTCTTCAATCTAAGTACTAGCTTAACTAACTATTATTTATGATTATTATCTTTTACATTATATTTATATTATTTATATATTTTATTCGTTACATTGCTTTCTTCCTCAAAAAGCTTTGTCCTCAAAACTTGTCGAAGAAAAAGGCTTGATCTCTTTTTCGGCTTCGAAAGTCTCTCTTTCGGAATAGTCATCCTCGTTGATACAAGCTGATATGATCTTCTTAGTGACAAACAAAATTGTTGCACTGAGAAGGGATCAGACCATCCTAGATTAATCTTCTGTATAGTATTTTGATCACTGCAATTTTGTAACGACATGTTAGCATAAGACTGGATTGAGGTTACGTCACTATTATTTGGAACATCAGTTTGTTGTTTCGGTTCTGAATGGTTCAGATATGTAGCATGATTGATTCATCTATTTTCATGATTCAGATGCTGATATAAAGTTTTTAGATTTTCTTTTGGCGAAGATGTTGTTGAATTGGTTATGGAACATTCACTTGGGATGTCTATTATCTAAACTGCAACATCTACGTGTGTCGTTTCTTCAACTGACTTGTCTTCTTGAGTTGTCATATTCACTGGATTGGTATTCGTTCCCTTATTTTCAACTTGAACTGTTGTGACTGGAGACTTCAATACTTCTTCTTGAGTGACTTGTTCCAACTTATCTTTTAATGCTTTCTATCCTCAAGTTTCTTAGTTTGATTGAGCAGACTTTGATTATGGTTTCTCAGACGTAAAAGTTCTTTGGTTTTTGATTCATCAACCTTATTTTCAGTGTTTTGAATTTTAAGTTTTTCATCTTTTAGATCTCTGATTTGTTCTAATAAATTTTTATTAAGGTTCTTTAAATGTAAATTTTTCTCTTCTTGTTCTGATAAATGTTGTTTGAGTTCTTTCTTTCAGACTTTAGTATTCTTCACTTGTGCCAGTAATTTTTCGACGTGGTCCTTGAGACGAGAAATTTCTTCCTCCTTTTCCATTATTTCTTTGTAATGTATATCCACAAGATTTTTATGTTCGCATTCTAACACTTCCTTGCTTTGTTGAATTTTGGCTATTTTGTCATTCTCTTGATCTTTTAGCTGCGCTTTCTCGGTACACTGGATGACATCATTCTGTGGAAGTGATGATGGATGTAGAGAATAGAAGAAGGAGTCCATTCTCTTTCTCTTCTCAATCTGTCGCTCAATTATTGTAATTAATTGTTCTATATCTCTTGTGATTGATTGTCTTTGTTCCTTACTCATGGATTCCATATTTTTTCTTTTTCTTCACTTCTTTTATCTTCTTTTTTTTCAGCAATTTATTTATTTATTTTATTTTTTAATTTTTATATGATA
>APFE030274711.1:209393-234326 GCA_000404065.3 Pinus taeda
TATATACCACGCAAGTGTCTCTTCATGAAGAGTCATGTCCTATTAGACATGCCTCTTCAACCTAATTATTAGCTTCACTAACTATTATTTATGATTATTATCTTTTACATTATATTTATATTATTTATATTTTATTCGTTACACTATATTTCATTTTTCAGAGGGAATGCCTTCAAAGATGTGAGTTAGTGAATGCCGATACACAAGAATTACCTCTAAAACTGAATTTACCAAGGTAAGTCTTTCTCCTCTAGATAGCCATCTGTAGCACAATTTGTTACTCTGTTTTCCACTTTTTCAGAAAGCCAAAGCCAGTACTCAAATTGTAGTGTTTTGGCTTTAACCATAAACCTGGGTTACTTGAATCCAATATCAGAAGTGGTAACCTTGAAGGGTAGAATTAGGAGGATGTCACCTTTCTGCTCTTTGTCTATGTTGTTGAAAAGGATATTGGATTTGATTTAAATTACCTCCATGCCTGGTGCTTTGCAACATAGTTTTATGTTGTTGTAATTAGTAAACTACCTGCTTCTCTTACAGTTCCTAATCCAAATAATATCATCCTCAAAGCACGAGTGAGTCAAGTAAAGGGAAACCTCTAGTAAGAGAGGTGAAATTTCTGATTTGCATTAATTGCCCTAGATCGGAAATTTTAACAATGGTTACCATGAGGATATTTCCTTACACCTCAACCAACTTTGACCCACCTTCCATCTATTTAATCTAGAATGTTATTTTGGCAGCTCAAGGACAAATCCCCTCCTTTGGACAACCTTCCTCATCAAGGAAGACCCCTCATAGCCCTTGGAAGAATTTAATTTGGTCAAGGAAAAATATAATTTTTAATGAAAAACCCTCAAGTACACAAAAGTATAGGTCAGCCTAAAGGACAAATAGGGTCTCCTCCAATGCATATAAATACAATTCAAGGTCACCTCATTTGGACATCATCATCACACCTCCTTCTCTCTCTTTTCTTGATTGGTTTGTACAGGTTTGCAATTGGAGGCCTGAGCTCACGCGTGCGAAGGGAAGAAGGGAAAATCTGATCTGTGTGTTGAATTTTCTGTTTGGGACAGTTTTACCAGCCATTGACCAGCTTTGACTTTGATGTTTGACTTTGAAAAATCTAATTTTTGAAGGCTGAATTGCCTGGTGAAGGAACCGAACTTTTCTGGGCACTTTGACTTGGGTTGGGCCACCAGTTTGTTGACTGAAGTTTGACCACAGGCATTCTCTTTCCTTTGACTGCCTTTTTGAGGACTATTTTGACCAGCATGGAAGGCTGAATTGTTTGACTGTTGACTGAGCTCTTTTGGAGGAGGTTTGACCATTGACTTGTGGACTGGTTAGGGCATCATTTGGTGCTGTTGACTTTAACAAAAATTGCAAATTTGACTTTGAAGCTCATCTTTTGTATATTGGTTGGTTGATCACTCGGATAGTCAAAGATTTGACTTTGACTCATTTGTTGATGAAATTGGACCATTGTCTCTCTACTGAACATTTGATAACAATCTAATAGAAGAAGAATTCTGAAAGAGTTTCCCCCTTGTGGGGTTTCTCCTTGGTCTTTAACCAAATCTTGTGTCTCTTCTTATTGCTCTTGGTTATCTTCTATTGTGCATTGGATTTACTGTTATATCTACAATTGCTTATTATTACTTGAAGGTTGAATTTATTGGATAAAATGATTGCTAATTGAAGAAGAATTAGAATAAGTGATTTTGCTAAGCATAGAACACTGCAAAATTAACATGGTATCAGAGCTAAGGTGAAGACTAGCCCAAGGAGACAAGAGACAAGCAATCATCTTTGGAAGAAGTTGAAGGAGCCTAGTTGACTGGGTCAAGATGTCTACCTCATATTTGAAGGATTCAGAGAAGCTGAATGACTCTTCTAATTTTGTTACATGGAAGATTAGGTTGGAAGTGACCTTAGTTGAAAATGATGTCTTGGAATATGTGGAAAGAAAGGTACATGAGCCTTTGGAAATGCTTTTGTTGCTGTCAAAGCCAAGTACAAGAAAGGTGAGATTAAAGCAAAGAAAATAATTCTTGATTCTTTGAAAGATCAATTGCTTACTTACATTGCAAAGTTGAAGAAGTCCAAGGATATCTATGATAAGCTGGTTGGGATGTATGAGGTCAACAATTTGAATCATATTCTTTCCTTGAAGAATCAACTCAAGGACATCAAAATGAACAAGGTGAAGACTGTCCAGTCATATTCATGAGGATATCCCAAATAAGGGATCGATTGTAGACCGTTGGAGAACCTATGTCTAATGAAGAGCTGGTTCTTGTTTCACTTTAAGGCCTTCCTTCTATTTGGGAGACATTCATTACTACTAAAAGCAACAATGACATGTTCCCAACATTTGATGAGCTCATTGGAAAATGCACTCAAGAAGAAACCAGGATGATATGTAGAGGAAGGATTCAAAAGCACGAAGGAGAGCCTTCTGCATTTGTTGCACAGGACAAAAAGAGGAAAGGAAGAGGAAGACCATCTAGGTCAAGAAAACCTGCCCCCAAATCAAAGGACTCCAATAGAAGAGGGAGAAGAATTGAATGCTTCAATTGCCACATGCATGGTCACTATGCCTGAGATTGTCTGGAAAATAGAGATGCTGCAAGGTCCGACTACAACAACAATCACGGCTTCAACAACAACAAGTTTAATGATAGAAGAAGAGATGATAAAAGAGAAAGAGATGCTCCTGATGATTGTAAAGAAGGCCATGTCCTCAAAATAGATCAAGGAACTCAAGGTATGGAAATAATGCAACTGTTACTCAATCTGAATATATTTTTATTGATGCTCTTTCTAGTTCCTCTCCTGTGGATTCATGTGATGGTTGGTAGATAGGGGGGCGTCTAGACATTTCTCTAAGTATCGTGAAGTCCTCTGAAACCTGGTTGAGAGGGAGACTAATCTAAAGATCATTTTTGGGGACCACTGTACTTATCCTGTGAAGGGTTTTGGTTCTGTTACATTTTATTTCGATTATGGGGAAATCGTTCTTCTTCGTGATGTTATGTATGTACTGGGATTAAAGAAGAATCTTATATCTATATCTACTTGAAGACAAAGGAATGAGAGTTGCCTTCATAACAGGAAGGGTCCTTTCCTGGCCTATGGAATCTCGCATGAGGGATGCATTCACCTTGGGATCTAGAATTGAAGGGCTCTATAGAGTCAATGGAAGATCGTTGTGAGTGATGGTACATGATAGCAATCATCAAAGTGAGCCATGGCACCGAAGGTTTGCTCATCTACACTATGATGCCCTACCTAAAGTGAGGATGGTTTCTAGAATGCCTGTAGTTCAAACTAACCATGATGGGGTATGTACGTGAGGATGGTTTCTAGAATGCTTGTAGTTCAAACTAACCACGATGGGGTATGTCCGGGATGTGCCAGTGGAAAAAAGTCAAGGGGACCATTCCTTTCTAGCGAAATTTAGACCAATGATACTCTTCAATTCATTCCTTCTGATATATGTGGACCCATGCCTATAAAATCTTTGGGTGGCTATCTATATTACATAATCTTTGTGGATGACTTCTCCAAGAAGACATGGATATTCTACTTGAAGCAAAAGGACAGAGCATTTGAGATGTTCTAGGAATCAAGGCACTGATAGATAATCAAACAGGGAAAAGTATCAAGGTCTTCAGGTTTGACAATGGTGGAGAGTACACTTCTAATGAGTTCATTGACTTCTGCAAGAAGGATGGAATCAAGAAGGAGACCATCGTGCCTTATAAACCCGAACAAAATGGTATGGCTGAAAGAAAGAATAGGACCATCATGGAAGCTACCCAAGCCATGTTACATGATCAAAAGTTGTCAAAGGTCCTTTGGGGAGAAGCCACTAATACTGTGGTGTATGTTCAAAACAGGATTCCTCATCAAGCCTTGGGTGACAAAAGTCCCAAAGAAGTGTTCATAGGTATCAAGCTCGATATTGGTCGTCCGAGGGTCTTTGGTTGCCCCGTGTACTTTCATGTGCCAAAAGACAAGAGGAACAAGCTGGAATCTAATGGAAAGGAAGATACGTTTGTTGGGTATTCAATTCTAAAGCTTTTAGAATATATGTGCCTGGTTAAAGGAATATCGAGTTTAGCTAGGATGTGACTTTCAATGAAGATGCTGCCCTTGGAAAAGCAAGGGATATTCCTCCTCCCCCCGTTGAAAAGAATGATGATGATATGGATCTACTAGAAGGTCCTTTTGTGCCTGAACCCGAGAAATATGTTGTTGATGATCCCATGGAACCAATGGACCCCTTGGATCCTCCTCCATGTGATCCCCCTACTAGAAGGAGACCACTTGAGCTTTGTGATACTTTACAGGACACTGAAATACATGCTGCTACAAGAGGAACTTTTACAGTAAGCAAGAAGTTGTGTCGATACCATGGATATGTTGTATATATGAGCGCCATTATTTAGGTTGAGCTTCCCACCTTTGAAGAAGTAGTGAAAGAATAGGTTTGGAAAGATGTTATGGCCAAAGAATATGAATTTATTATGAAGAATGATGTGTGGGAAGTTGTTCCGAGACCCAAAGGGAAGTCTGTTGTGACTTCTAAGTGGTTGTGCATGGAGTTGATGGAAGTATTGTGAAATATAAGGCGAGGTTCGTGGCTAGAGGTTTCTCCCAAAAAGAGGGAGAAGACTATGATAATATATTTGCACATGTTTCTTGCTATACTACTATTAGATCTATTGTTGCCCTTGCTGCTAGTCAAGCATGGACTCTTCACCAGATGGATGTGAAGACTGCATGTCTTCATGGCATACTTTAGGAAAAAGTCTATGTTGAGCAACCACAAGGCTTTGAAGTACATGACAAGAAGACTCACGTTTGCAGGCTAAGGAAGGCACTTTATGGATTGAAGCAAGCCCTTAGAGCCTGCTATGCTTGTATTGATAGCTACTTGGTGAAGCTTGGATTCACAAGAAGCAATGCCAACCTGAACCTCTACTTCAATGTGGTCCAAGGTGTGCCCCTTATTTTGGTTTTATATGTTGATGATTTATTCTTGAGATGTGGTGAGCCTCTGATGCTCGAGTGTAAGAGGGAGTTGGCCTCTGAGTCTGAAATGAAAGACCTTGGATTGATGCATTACTTCTTAGGCTTAGAGGTGTGGCAAGGGCCTAGTGAGATTTTCCTTTCTTAAGGAAAATATGTTATGAAACTATTGGAAAGATTTTGAATGGTAGAATGCAAGTCCATGGCCACATTGATGGAGATGAACTTCAATAAGCTGCGTGGAGATGTTGCAGGACTTGACTTGGCAAATCCCTTTGAGTATTGATAGTTGATTGGGGCATTGATGTTCCTTGTGAACACCCGTCCAGACATACGTTTTACAGTTAACATAGAGTCAATTCATGACTGAGCCTCTTCATGCACATTAGGTTGCTGCCAAGCATGTGTTGAGATAAGTGCATGGGATGATTAACCTTGGTTTGAGATACACTGTCAAATATGTGAGACTTCATGGGTACATTGATGCTGACTGGGTCAGAAATGTTATTGACAGGAAGAGCACATCAGGGTGTTTCTTTAGTTTGGGTTCTGCTATTATATCTTGGATGAGCAGGAAACTGAAGTCCGTTGCCCTTATAATGGTTGAGGCAGAGTATATTGCTGCTAGCATGGCTAGCTGTGAGGTAGTATGGTTGAGAAAGCTCTTTGGAGAGCTGTTTGAGCAAGTACTAGATACGATGGTGATATATTGCGACAACAAGAGTGGGATCCGATTGGAAGAGAATTTTGTGTTTCATGACAAGTACAAGCGTATTGAGATTAGGTATCACTACATACGAGACATGGTGCAGAGAGGAGTCGTGAGACTACATAATATTTCAACTGATGAGTAGGTAGCAAACATAGTCACCAAGGCTTTGTCGAAATGGAAGTTCTTGGTCTTCAGAGAGTAGTTTGGATTGGTGGATTTGACCCTCTCGGGTAAGGGGTAAGGGTCACGACTGATCTAGAATACTGAGCTATGCTTTTCCCCCCTATTTGATCTCATAGGAAGAGGAATTAAGCTGAAGAGCTCCCGGGGTTGAGGGAACTCTGGACAATAGGATAGGGTGTGATCTTGACCCTTGTGGTAAGTAGATCTCGCCTATTGTCATTGTAGGGTGTGTATGTGAGCCTTGTTATTTATGACAAGTGGGTATCTCCCCTTACCATTAAGTTTGGGACGTGGTAGAGTATACCCTAGTCGACATCCTACCCACAAGCTAGGCTTGTTGGGATTATTCCTCCCCATTTGGCCAATGGGTTGAGGTGACTTGAGATAGGGTGTGATCCTTACCATTTATGGTAAGTCGAATCTTGCTCAAGTGATGGGATGCAGGTGTTGTACCACTTGACTCTCGAGGGTCTAGTTGGGAAGGGTCAATGGATAATAGGGCAAAGTTTGATCCTTACCTCTCATGATAAGTATATCTCGCCTATTGTCATAGGTCAATATGATAGAGTGTAATCTTTACTGTTGCAGTAAGCGGATCTCGTATATTGTCCTTAGATATAGGGTGGTAGCTGGAGCTCCCTCGTGACGACGATTCTTCTTCTTTAGATTCGAGAGTGTTCAGTAGATGAGCAAAGATGAGTAGTGACGAGATTTGATTTGGTTCAACAATGATGATGACAAGATTGTTGCGATGAGATTCATGATGCAGTCGGAAATTTCTCCCCAACTGAGAGAGAGAGTTAATTTGGTAGCTTAGGGACAAATTCCCTCCATTGGACAACCTTCCTCATCAAGAAAGGCCCCTCCTAGCCCTTGGAAGAATTTGATTTGGTCAAGGAAAAATATAATTTTTAATGAAAAACCCTCAAGTACACAAAAGTACAAGTTGGCCTAAAGGACAAATTGGGTCTCCTCCAACGCATATAAATACAACTCAAGGTCACCTCGTTTGGACATCATCATCACACATCTCTTCTTCTGCCCCTTCTGTTGATCAATTCGTACAGGTTTGCAATTGGAGATCCAAGCTTACATGTGCGAAGGGAAGAAGGGCAAATCTGATTTTTGCATTGACTTTTCTGTTTGGGATAGTTTGACCAATTGTTGACCAACTTTGACTTTGAGTTTTGACTTGCTTTGACTTGGAAAAATCTGATTTTTGGAGGCCAAATTGACAAGTGAAGGAACCAAACTTTTTTGGGTTGATCGCATACCTGTTCACTGAAGTTTGACAACAAGCATTCTCTCTCCTTTGATCGCCTTTTGAGGACTATTTTCATTGAGATTTGACCAGCACGAAAGGCTAAATTGTTTGACTGTTGACTGATCTCTTTTGGAGGAGGTTTGATCGTTGACTTGTGAACTGGTTAGGGCATCATTTGCTGCTGTTGACTTTGATAGAAATTGCAGGTTCGACTTGTTGGCCAGATTTGACTTTGAAGCTTATCTTTTGTATATTGGTTGGTTGATCACATGGATAGTCAAAGATTTGACTTTGACTCTTTTGTTGATGAAATTGGAACATTGCATATCTTTGCTGAACATTTGATGACAATCTAATAGAAGAAGAATTCTGAAAGGGTTTTCCCCCTTGTGGGGATTTTCCTTGGTCTTTGGCTAAATCTTGTGTCTCTTGTTATTGCTTTTGGTTGTCTTCTATTGTGCATTGGATTCACTGTTCTATCTACAATTGCTTATTATTACTAGAAGATTGAATTTATTGAATAAATTGATTGCGCATTGAAGAAGGATTGGAATACATGATTGTGTTAAGCATAGAACAATGCAAAATTAACATTGTTTGGGTAGCATGGTAATTATAAGTTGCTTTGTTAGCACCAAGTAAGTTTGTTTGGGCAAGGCATGATCGTAGTGAAAAGGCATACGTGAATTAATTATATATAGCAGGATTAACATAATTTTAAATATATCATTATGTTAATTGTTTAATATATCACTCTTTGCTTCTCGGTCTCCATCTATTGCTTTGTCTCATTAAAAAATATGGGTCTCTTCACTGTGTGGAAGGTACTTTTGCATAGGCCTAAGTGTTAAGGCATGCAAGAAGTCGCCCAATAGCCCTTGAACCTTAGTAAATTACTTTAATAATTAAAGTAATTTTTTTATAAGAAAAAAGTGAGTTTAATCTAATCTAATGCAAAGGTCATTTGCATTGGTGAATTAGATAAATCTCAACTGTCAATCTCAAGTGAGGCAAGATCTAGTCTTCATTGTTAATCGCTTTGGAGATTAGGTTGTGGATTCAGTTATAACTCAAGCTAATAAAAGAAGGGCTAAGTGAAGGGAGAAGACACAAATATAGGGGCACAAGGCATTGGGAGAGGCATCTCACTGGTGAGTGGAGAAGGACTTCTATCAAGTGTGTTGGGTCCGACAAAGGTGCAAAGGGGGCAACAAGGAGATCCAAATCAACCAAGTCTAGGGCTTGATCAGCTAGGTTAGATCTAGATTATTTTATGTACTTTTCTCAGTTTGGGCCATTTTCCAAGTAAGGGAGCCCACGTAAGTTCTGATTAATAAAATGAAGAAATGTTGATTGGGTAACTCTTTTTGTGTGTGAGAATGGTTAATATTAGTGTTTCTAGGTTATAGTTCAATTGATGCTTAGTAGTAGTGTTTCTAGGTTATAGTTCAATTGATGCCATTTAACAAACCATTGATTATTGTAAATACCCATCCATAAAGTCATGGCTATAAAATATTTTGCACCATTTGATTGTTGTTGTTTGGAAAAGCTGCCAAATTTTTATACAATAGTCATTCGTATGACTGCCATATGAAACCAACCGCCCATACACAACAACACAAGCCTTTGCCGTTGTACAAAAACATAATTGCTGAAGTTATATATATATTGATTATTTAATTATTCCTGGCCACAATCTGTAAATTCACATTCAATGGTACAATTCAACAAACCACCACTTAACTGCCATTTTGTACAACCATCTCTTGTTCTTATTGAGAAATTTATGACGAACAATTAGGGTATTTATTTAATTTGTTTTCTCTCTAATCCTTGACATTTTCTTGTGATTTATATTAGGACATTATCATCACTCTTTAGTTCTGTTTATCATCAAGACAAATGCCATTAAGAAGATCACAATGCAAACACAAGAACACCATACGTAGGCTACTAGCTAGGGCCAAAGCCTATGCTAGAGAGGAAAACCCACAAAAATTTCTTCTTATAGAATTTCAATGAAGACTTCCAAGACCTTGACCTTGACCCAAGACCAAACCCCAAGTGATGAGCCAACCAGAACTTCAAACCATTAGAGAACTTTTGAGGTCTAAAATGGGCCTCTTAAGAAAAATGTACAACCAAAATAAACTTTATAAGAGCAAATAATATTCAAGATGACGATGTCAACCATGATTCACCATTTTTGGGGTAAAAAAGTAAAAAGATTAAAAAAGATTAAAATAATAAAACTATTTTTTTCAACTTATCTCCCTAAGGTTTTACTCAAATTTTGAGCAAGAGTATTTGTTGGATGCAAAATTTAATTCCTCATCCAAGGAGTACCTGTGTTGCATACTTTCGATGGACCCTGCTACATGAAAAATGAGAAATACATGGAAAAACGTGATTGCAATCAAGTTTTTCATGTATTTCTCATTTTTTGTGTAGTAGGGTCCCATTGAAAGTATGCAACATGGGTACTCCTTGGATGAGGAATCAAATTCTGCATCCAACGAGTGTTCCCACTAGAAATGTGAGTAAACCCATAGGGAGATAAGTTGAAAATACGAGTTGAAAAGGTAGTTTTTATTTTTTATTTTTTTCCCTCTAAAATTTGATGATGTAATCTAATATTATTTTATTATTTCCACTATTATTTTATAATTTCCTTAGGAGGGCCATTTTAGACCTGAAAATTCCCCTAATGCAATTCTCTGCAAAATGATGACTGAGGAAAACCCTAGTTCCTCCAACAAATCTGCACGTGTGAGCTACAAAGACACAAATTTTCCTCTGCTGGCCTCTACAAAATTTGCTCCTCCTTCCATAGACTTCATTGGATCATATGTCTCTCTTTTTCATATGGATCATATTGCTATCACTTGTTATGTGTATCTCAAATGAGGAGAGCGAGTTCCTTTTATAGGCTTCTTAGGAGGTGAATTAGGCCTCTCTAGGCCGACATGAAGAGGGTTGGCTAACCTATCACTTGGAGGCTTCTAGACATAACATTTTACATAAATATTTTTTCATTCTTGTTACATGGGCCCTCCAAGGGCTATTACATCATGACCTTGACTCTTGACTTGACATTAAGACCCCTAAAGAACTCAATGGGTGCTTTGATCTACGACCACAACATGATGGGCAAGAAACCCATTTCAATAAAATATTTTTTCTTTTTACAAATAAATTTTATTTTATTTTATTTTGACAAGTAGATCAATAATTACATCAAGTCATGACTCAAGTGCAATTATGAAGACCAACACTAGTTACATTTCAATACTCCCTCTTAACTAGGGAGGTATTCATAATTGACCATAGGTACAAGGACAATACTTCCGTTGAATTATTTTCATAAGAGTTGGATTGGTAAGCCATCTTCAGCATCGGCATTATGATCAATACACAACCAACATTATCGACATAGCAAGGCCTTGACTAACAAGCTTTATCTCTCCATAGATCAAAGCACAATGCTGGGAGGTTTTACGTGGGACACCACACTACCTCTTAAAGCACATACCCCATTCAGGTGTTCACAAGGTATGTCCTTTTAAGACTATTCCTATCTTGGATTTACACATCCCTGAAGGAATTTCCTCTTCGACTATTCTTACCTATTGGATGCCCTACTTCATCCTCAAAGAGTATCGGTTACCAGACTACTTCCTTAGGTTCCAAATCCTCAAGGAGTATCTGTCTCAAATGCTTACCCAATCCTTCAGACGACATTCTCTTCTCATGGCTTTCACTGAGACTTATGATTGTGATTCCTGGTCTAGTGCATGACACATGAAGCAAAGAACCATATCCGTCACTCCCTCTCAACCAAGGACGAGCTCCCTCTCAACTAGAGAGAAGTGTCAATCATCAACTACTATGATAGTAGCTCACAGGGCTCTATCGTGATCATCACACGTGCGAGCTTTCTTTGAACCTCATAGGGCCCTCTATATATAGAATCATCATGTTATAAATAAACTTCAACTTTCTTCATCATGGAGCCTTTCTTCTTCATAACTTCTTTGTAGGGCATAGGCCATCTTCTACATCACTTCCCTTCAACAAACCATAGTGTTGAAACAACAATTATGTTATCCTTTTTCTTCCTCTGAAAGTGATCGTTTAGTCCACTCTTGGTTATCCTTGATATAACTACCTCTTTAAAGTCATGCTTCTTTCAAGATCTTCCATTCAATAACATGAGTACTAGTTGTTGTAGGTGACTTTCTACAACCCTCTTTCAGTTTCCCTATTTCAACTCAACCAGATGAGTTCCAAAATCAAAATGAACATCAAATTAAAGCTACCTCTCTATGATGGCCCTTTTTCAAGAACTAATCATCATCAAGCTTGATCATTAAACCATTTGCAACCTGCTATCATATCTGTTATCGTGGAGTACATCAGATCCTCAGACTAAGTACCAAGGCAACAACCTAATGGAGTCATCACATCTTTCTTAAAGTGAATCTTCTTCATATAGCAAGATCGAGTAGAACCTAACAATATATCATGTCTTTACCAACATCAAGGTCTTCCTTCAATCTTCATCAAAGTCTTAAGCGAAACATATCGCAGCGAGTTATCTAGCCTTGCTCCTCATTTCCAGGATGAGGTCCATCGTGTTGTAATTGAACCGACATGCTTCTTAAGAGGCCTCCAAAAACAGAGAGTAGACTATAACAATGAAATCATTGTGGTCATTCTTCCCAAGATGAAGAACTCATTTTGTTATGAATAAAATAATATAAATAATGTAAAAGTAAAAACAATAAACAATTATTAAATAACTAGTAAGCAGTTAATGAAGAAGTATGTCCCTAAGGACATGATTGTTGGTGAAGAAGTACTTGCCTAGTGTATATAAGCAGACCCTCATTCTCATTTGTAATCATCTCATATCAATTCTTTTATATAATATTAAATATATATTATTTGCCCTACAATGGATGTCTTTGTCTTCGAAGTATTCTAACGATTATTAATGCGTATACGAACTTTGTTCGTTACATTGGTATTAGGGCCATCTTCTTCGATCCCAACTTTTGGCCATTAAAGTCTTTGTCAACCTTGTTGTCGTGCAATTGAAGCATTTCACTACATACTACATAGAGCTTGGAGTTTCTCCATTTTCGCTAATTGAACCTTGGCCATAAAAGTAAAAAATAATTAAAATAAAAATGAAAGAAAATCAGAAATATTGAAAAAAAGAGAAAAAGAAAAAAAAATGTTGTATAAAAGGAAAAAAATCATAAAAAATTAATTGGAGAAAAAACATAAAAGGTTAAAAAGATATTATATATATATATATATTTTGAGAAAAATAAATAAATAAAAAAATTGAAAAAAATACGTTTGATATAAAAAAAATTCACACTGGCTGTTAGATTGCCGCATTTGCCTAACCGTCGACAAAACAAAACAAACCGTAGTCGCGGCCGTTCGAAACCACAATCGTTGCCACAACTGTTCAAAACCACAGCTGCCATCGTTCCAAATTCTAGTCTTTCGCCGCACGATTCGCTACAACCTCTGAATGTTGCACTTTGCTGCCGCAACCTTTGCAGCCACAACCAAACCAACCACCACTACGCCATCGTTTGGCCGCTGAATCATTGTCGTTGTCCAACGCTTCCATTTAAAGTCGACAACCATCCGACCTGACGCTATAATAAGCTGACCACCACTCGAATCATAGCTACAACAATTGCCTTGTCCGCCGCTCTGTCCATAGAATCACTGCACGGTTGTCATAACTGCAAACTCCGTCTTCATTCTGCTAACTTCCATCCCACCATCAAGCTGCCCACAAGGCCTCCCATTCCTTTGTTGTATCCCTGTCACCGTTCATGCTCATCTTCCTCATCCCCCATTGGTTCGACTGTATAGCCACTTCTTTGCCGCCGTCATCCTGCCTGCAGTAACCTTATCCACTCTAGATGTCATTTGCTCGTGCTCTTTCCGTACAACCGTGACCTTACGAAAAGATTGTAACTAAGAAACGTAAAATAAAAATCATTTACAAGGCAATATACACTAAAAACGACCATTGGAACATTATTAAGTTAAGGTTGAATTTGAATAAAGTTAATTTAAATATATTACAGGGATATTAAGTTATACCCTAAATCACAATAAATTATTAAAAAAATAGTTATATCATAAATTACAAAGTCTTTGAAGGGATACTTTATGAAAAATATAAATAAAAGAAAAATTGAGGTATATAAATAAAGAAGAAATTTAAAGAAAGGAACCCTAATAAAGTGTTCAAAGCTCATTAAGAACTTTATTAGATTTTGGAGTAGTGGTTCTCTCATAGGAAGTATCTATATAATTCTTAGTCAAAGTATAAAAAATTATTGAAAAATTCAAAATGGGCTCTAATCAGCGAATGAAAGAAGGAAAGATGAGTCCAATAACCAAGTCAACATTTTGGACTAAATTTCCATTTTGTCTAAACGAAATTGGATATACATATGTTCAAAAAAATTGCGAATTAAGTTGTCCAACGTGTGGAAGATTATTCAGTACCGAAAAACATCAAGGTAATCCACATACACAGATTAAAAGATTAAAAGAAGACGCTGTGGAGTTTCAACAAAAAAATGAAGCATCAGAAAAGAAATATAAAGATCTCGAAGATCTGTTTTATGAAGAATCAACAAAAAGTAACAAAGAAATTTGGCATCAAAGGGATCATAATAAAAAATTACTTGAGAAGGTCAAGAAGTCCAAAAGATATTAGAAAAAAATTAGAAGAAAAAAATGAATGTCTTGAGAAGAAATTCAACAAGAATCTATCAGAGAAGGGAGAAGAAAGTCTGCGCTTAAAGGACTTGAATCAAAGGTTATTAGAACAAATCAAAAGTATAAAAGATAAAAAGAAGGATACTAAGGACAAAGTCAATGATTTAGAAGATGGCGAACTTTTACGTCTAAAGAATCATAACCAAAACTTTCTTACGCAAATAGGGAAGCTTAAAAGTGACAAGAAGTCACTAAATGACAAGTTAGAACAACTTACTCAAGAAGAAGTATTGAAGTCTCTAGTTGTAACAGTCCAAGTTAAAAATAAAGGAACAAACATTGATCCAGTCAATATCACAACTCAAGAAGATGAGAAATCAATAGAAGTTAAAACATATTCAGATATTGCAGTCCAAACAGTGGAAATTCCAATTGATGATTCAGTGGTCAACTCAACAACAACAATACCTGAAGTAAATCAAGAAACTGCCACAAAGTCAGTTTACTAGTAATTAGTTAATGAAGAGATATGTTGCTAAAGACATGACCCTTGGTGAAGAGGTATCTGCCTAGGGTATATAAGCATGCGCTCATTCTCATTTGTAATAATCTCATATCAATTCTTTTATATAATATTCAATATATATTACTTGTCCTACAATGGATGTCTTTGTCTTCGAAGCTTTTTGAAGATTACTTTGCTGCATATATGAACCTTGTTCGTTACACATTTCATGACATCACAAAGGGGGATCCATAAATGATCCTTACTATCGGCTAGCTGACTGCTATATCAGGTTCATTAATCCTTCCGTATGTTGTTATTAACTCTTCCAGGTATCCGCAATTACACAATTATATCATGAATCTATCAAAGTGCCCAAGGATGCAAGGGTCCTTATAGTTCCCTCCTTCCATCATGTTTGCTAAAACATAGGATTGGCTCATCCATCTTCCTTTACTTAGTGTACCTTTGTCGTAGTACCTTGCAATTCCAGATGCCATGGTTTCTTCATCGTTTTTCCTCAATGTGTGCATCTTCACTGTATTTATTTGCTTATCTTTTCCTGCTTTAGGAACAATATA
The DNA here is from genome assembly GCA_000404065.3 of Pinus taeda. Taxonomy (NCBI): domain Eukaryota; kingdom Viridiplantae; phylum Streptophyta; class Pinopsida; order Pinales; family Pinaceae; genus Pinus; species Pinus taeda. The sequence continues at coordinate 224,447 of APFE030274711.1, forward strand.
CTATTTCTCTTCTACTCGTTTATCAGTGATGTACAGTTGTAGAGGACTATTTGTAGTGATATATCAATTACCTAGGAACTTCTAGAAGTTTCCAAAATGTTGACAATACCAAACTTATCTTATATTGTCAACAATTCAATTGATGTAACGAGAATCTTCCTTCAAAGAGATGACTGTCTTAACATCGTGACCTGTTTCTAGATTGCTATCTCTTCAAAGTCAATAAATCTTTGCTTCTGTGCTAGCCACTTCATTATGCACATGTTTCACTAGACTGACTACTACAGGTGCAATAATACTTATTAAAGAACTGTCTACAGAGTGTTGACTTATAATGACTGTCAACAATCTCAAAATTATTCTGCACTTATGGTGTCGTTATCACAAATATGTGACCTCACCTTCTGCCCTTTCAATGTTACCACAGGTTGGCTCACTGTTTTCTTGTACTGTGTATAAATATGTGCCCATAAAATCGTCACTTCTATGCACAAACTCCTTGTCTTCTTATGCCACCTAGCAAGGTGATAAGCCTTCTCTTATATGTGCAGAAACAATTATGCTTCTCCTCTGGTTGTACAAGGGACTGTATGAGATGATAAGCCTAATGTGCCTTCGTTCGAGGTCTTCCTCATGCACAAAAACGTAATGGGAGTCTCGGCTCCTCTTCCTTGGTGACTGAGGCTTGAATTGAGTCATTTTGAAATATGTTTATGCTCAAAATAAGAGGAGAACCAGGCTTCTTTTTTAGCCTTCACTTGCATGATAGTTATGCTCGAACCTCATGCATAGGTATAGAGAAGACCTTTATATATCTTATACAAATGTATTTTATGAGTTTCGCTTGACAGTGAGACTATGCTTCAGAACTTTGGTACTTTTGTCTTATACTCAAAATATCCCCTCAACAAATATATGTACATGTGTAGAAATGATCTCATAGCCTCTTCCAATGAGGAATTTATGCACAAGACTATACCTTAGAATTGTGAACCTTTTATAGAGGACTTGAGTCCTTTCTAGGGCTAGAAGCTTCAGATCTTTAACAAGGGTTTTGGCTCTTTTCTAGAGATGCAAAAAAGCTCAGATATTTCAAAGGTTTTGTAGACATGTGATGCCACTTTTGACCTTCCCTCCTATACTATTGAGTGTGGCCTAATTAGGGCTGCTTGATAAGCCTTTCATCTTTTACAAAATTGGTCCTTATGCTCTCGCTCTACTACAGTAAGTCTGTGACCTTGATACAATGATTACGGAAATGGAGGAGCTAAAAGACTTAGATCTGCCTGCCAAAGAATGCGGTCTTGAGAGGGCTACTCCCTTACTAATTTGGTCTCTTGAAACAGAGCTGAAATGCTCTTCAAATACCCTTGCTACCCTTGATAAGACCTGCGGCCTAATCTCTACAATCAGGGCCTGAAAAACTACCCAAAAAATCTTCTACTTGCTTCCACAAATTCGTTCTAGGGAACTCTATCTTCTTGAGGTAAAATTAATGCCAAACTTATCTTCTTTCTACCCACTATTCAAAGCCTTAGCTTTGATACCATGTTGAGAAATCTAGGGTAGACAATTAGCGTATTTATTTAATTTGATTTCTCTTTAATCCTTGACATTTTCTTGTGATTTATATTAGGAGATTATCATCACTCTTTAGTTCTGTTTATCATCAATACAAATGCCAATAAGAAGATCACAATGAAAACACAAGAACACCAGATGTACGCTGCTAGCCAGGGACAAAACTTCTACTAGAGAGGAAAACCCACAAAAATCTCTTCTTATAGAATTTCAATGTAGACTTCCAAGACCTTGACCTTGACCCAAGACCTAAACCCCAAGTGATGAGACAACTAGAACTTCAAACCAATTCTCTGGAAGATGACGACTGTGGAAAACCCTAGTTCCTCCAACAGATATGCATGTGTGAGCTGCAAAGACACAGATTTTCCTCCTTCGTTGGCCTCTATAGAATTTGCTCCTCCTTCCATAAACTTCGCTGGATCAGATGTTCTCTCTTTTTCACATGGATTAGATTGATATCACTTGATGTTTGCATCTCAAATGAGGAGAGTGATTTCCTTTTATAGGCTTCTTAGGAGGTGAATCATGCCTCTATAGGCTGACATGAAGACTATTGGCTGACCTATCACTTAGAGGCTTTTAGACATGATGTTTTTCATTAAATTTTTTTCCTTGTTACATGGACCCTCCAAGGGCTAGTACATTATGACCTTGACTCTTGATTTGACAACAAGACCCCTAGAGCACTCAATGGGTGCTTTGACCTAGGACCATGTTGTGCTATTCAACAACCCCCCATTTGTTAATAGTAGTAGTCAATATTACATTAATAAATGGGGACCCTTTAAAAATCTTTCCAAACATAAGTTTAGCATTTAGGCATTTTCTTTATTAATTTTTGGAATAAAACAAGATATCAAGCAAACACTTTTTCAAAAAACTATTAAATGTCTCCCTTTCCAGCATATTGCACGATCAAGCGTGATTGAAAGCCTTGCTAATCCACCAAATCTAGCGAAAAACGATCAAAAGAGGACTCTGCGTTTGATACTTTGAAACTAGTATGTTTCTTATATAAACTAAGTCCTAAGGCATTTTATTAAAACTAAGGCTCGCATCGCATATTGCTATTCTTAGAAGGCGCACCTTAATGAGTTACCTTAAAATGTGCGAGATGCGAAATTACGATAACAACATTTCCCTTATCGCATCGCATTTCAGACATGTAAAAGAACACTGCAAACTTACCATCTGTCGAAATTGCAAAATGCGATAGAGACCTGGACCCACTCTTGAGATACATCACAGACAACTATTTAGGTTCGTTGCTTAATAAAAAGCGTTTTACACAAGAAAACTTGACAAATGGGTTATGCCCTAGAAACAATAGTAATCAGCCCGCATTTTGCATCTCGCAGAAACAATAAGGAACGCATACAAACATAATGCGATAGTGCGATTTGTGAGATTGCTTCACAAATCACAAAATCGCCATTTTCACAATTTAAAAGCTCGCCACCCTAGAAGCTTTCTTCTCGACTTACAATGCAAACATTAATGAGCATTAAAGCTTAAGGGATAACGAACCGTTAGTGGGCATTTATTAAAAGTTAATGACATTTATGTGTGAAAAGCCATCCAAGGTGATATGATATCTTCTCACTTGCGTTCAAGTAAAGTTATCTGTATTATCCCAACTTACATTCATTTTTATCATTGTATATCCGATAGCTGCTATTTTTCTCCATTTTCAGGGAAAATCAATAGAAAGAGTCTTTGGGAGCAATGGCAAAGAAGGGCAAGGTAGTTGCATCTGAGAAATCAGAAATGACTCCTTTATTCATAGATACTACATGCAACAGAGGAGGGACCTCTACGTGGGAAACCATGTATGATTTATTAGAAGAAAAGCAACCAAGACTTTTGGAAACAAAGGTCATAGCTGGCGGTCGTGCTTCCTCAGATGCCACCAGTTTTGAGACGACATGCTCATTTCTGCATCGTATAGCCGCGCGCCCAAAGGTAATCCCTTACACAGATATGGTCAAGTGGATTATTGATCAGGCCGATATCTCTGACAGAGAATTTAAGAATAGAAGCCAAGAGGTTATGAGATCTTTTTCGCCAAACAACCTACGACTTATGTACTACCTACCAGAGCCACAAGCCATTTACAACAAACAGTTCCTTGAGAAGTTTGCCAAAGAGAACGAGGACCCAGCGGATGTCACATGGACCTGGTCGAATAATGAGGGCAAGATCAAAAAGGACAATGCGGGTATGTACTCTACTGCATCTATTTCTCCTCCCCATAGTTTTGCAGCAACCATGCTATTTAGGATGTTTGGCAAGCTCGATAGCACTAAATTTTCCCTAGAATGGTTGCCATTAATAGATGCAGTCGTAAATGCAACCATAATGAATTGGGCCCAAATTTTGTTTGATAATTTAACAAAGACAATAATCGATTATAGGAGGAAAATGAGTGTCTCAACGAGGGTTTACCCTCCATTTTTTATGAGTGCTTATGTGATGGATGCAATTTGTTTTGGTTCAAAATTTCCTATCATGGGATGGAAATGGACTGTGAAAGATCCACTTCCCATTCATATATATCATAAGAACATGTGGGAATCTCAATTTCACCCACATTTTTACAAATTTTGTTATGGGGTCATGCTGCGTATCCACAAACAGGTTTACAACCGAGATGCCCCTAGGTTTTCTAAGGAAGCTGAGGTAGATATTCTTCTAGTGGCCAGATGGTTTGGGGAGGAAACATTCACATATATCAGGGTTTTTGGGAGCATCACCTCACCTTATGTCCTCCCATACTATGTTCCAGACAAGTTGATGGCTAGAGAGATAACTTACCAAATAGCTAGTGAGGGTGAGCTAAGAAAATGATTGAAGGAAGCGAAAAAGGCCATTTGGCCTACATTTCCGTTACAGTGTGGAGCATTTGCACTGCACGATCTGGGCCATGCATTCAAAGAAGTAGAGATCATGTAATCTCTGAAATTACCTAAATTCCCAGGTCGCCAGTATGACCCAAATGGCACTGCCAAAGACTTCACTACCATGGTAAAAGTGAAGGTATTCAGTCATGAGGAAGATGCATTTGATAACATCTTCCTATAGAAAGAGACATTTACAGAAGTGAAGCACATGTCATCACTACTTTTTGACCAAGAAGAGCTTGAAGCCTTTCATCAATATAGAGAAAGGAGATTGTTAAAGGTCCCATTGGACCAATTACTGATTGAACCAATAAGGAAACCAACTCCCAGCATAAGCCTAGAAGGAAGCTCCAGAGAAAATTCTAATGATGATTCCCAAGCAGAGTCCCAAGAGAAGTCTACTAGGGAGTTAGAGAAATCAGAGCAACAATCACAGAATGGGGGAAGCAAAAGCAAGGAGTCAGAAAATGATACAACCCAATCTCCAGAAAAGGCAGCAGACTAAACCTCAGCGAGAAAACAAGTTGAAATTCATTCCACCTTCACCCAGTCAACAAAACCCTTGGTGATTGATTTAGAGAAAAAGCATTTTAATAAAAAGCTCCATACAGAGAAACAAGCACCTGAGCTAGAAACTCCGCAACACAAAACAAATCAAGAAGTTACAGTAGATAAAACTGTAAGTACTCAAGAGGTAGACAACATTCCTGCCACTCCTACCTCTGAAATTGTTTTGAGAATTGAGAAAATTCCTCCTTTAGATGTGTTCTATAGCCCAACCCACAAAGCTGTTGTCAAAAGATAGAGAAAGAAGAGGAAGTTGGATGTTATAGCTGCTACTACTGATAATGAACCGATGGATATTGTCTGGAAAGGCTCACCCATTGACCCATCTGACAACCTTACTATATTGTTTCAATTTGCAGGAGCCTACGCTACAACGACTATTGACAAAGCAACAAAAGTACAAATGTTGCTAAGAGAAAAGGAAAATAAAATTTTGCTGTTAGAACAACAGTTAGAGCAAGAAAAATCTAACCAACAAGCAGAATTGCAAATAGCCAAGCTCCAACAAGAATTTGAGTAGATGCAAATAAAACATAAATTCAGTGTAGTATAAGGACAGCCCAAACATTGATCAGTTTATAATCGAAGTGCTCAGCGTGAACTCCCAGCTAATGCATCAAAAAGAAATTCTACGCTAGAAGGCCTTGCAGTTGAGTGCTTAGTGCGAGACTAGTGACAAGTTAACGAGTCAAGTCGTTGACATGAGACTCGCATATGATGAAGTCTTCAAAGGAGTTTCTGACTTCATCACCTGGCATAATTTAGAGGATGGGAGGAAGGCCAATTTGCCTATACTGGAGGAGTCACATAAAGAAATTTTATTTGTAGATTGGGATTCTCAGCTTAGGCAAGCAGAAAAGGCAACAGCGGTTGCAGCAGCAGCAATAAAATGTGTTATTGAAAACATCAACGAAAATCTACACAGCGCAAACCTGGTGGCAAAGTCTGTACCAGGTTTCCTTCCAAATGTCAATCAGCGCGAACAACAGTGGAGGCAGGCAACAAGAGAAAAAGAGGAAGCAATTAGGCAAATGACTAGGTTAAACTGGGAAGCGTACTGAGTTATTGACAATATTTAGTTAAACCTTACAACCAGTCGATGACTCTGCGATGCTTAACCTCTTCCATGCAGAAAATGGTGCCAACACTGACCGATGCCGTGTTCACTGGGTAGTTGAAATCTGCGATTAGCCAATCGACACAACTCAAACTCATGACGGACATCTGTGATCTTAAAGATCAAACGCAATGGAGTTAGTCACCATGTTTTAATTTCTATTTTTGCTTTATTTTGCACAATTTAAGGAAAGTCGTTTAAACCTCATCAACTATTTTTGTAATAATCTATTATTAGGATTTATAGTTTAGTATTTAAACTCTCTTTCATGCATTTAGAGAGGGGTCCAAAATTTTTATCAGAAACAATCTTCAAAACATGCACTTCTGTCCCTTTGAGGAAGTTATGGTGAAATGAATGGAACATGATTTATTTTTATCTTATCTGGCATCTTCTGCTGAAATTGCTCTTTGGTACTCTTAGATGGTGTTGGATTGATTGGAAGTAGGTCGATATTGTTGAAACACATGAGCAAAACTTATTACGAATGGTACTTTTATCTTGTGATTTTTTTTTTTGTTTACGTATTATTTAACATTAAGGAAATAAAACAATATGGATACCGTAATCTGGATAATAATATATTATGTTTGTTGTCGCTTGCTTTTTAACTGCTTAATATTTGCTTGAACCTTGGAATTGTTCGAGTTTGTGACTGTAGGTTCTTAATTTCTTTTACTGTCTGTGATGTAATAATTCTAGATACAACAAAGTACCATTTACTTAAATGCAGAGAAAGGCCAAATCATAGTTCGCTTCACGAGGACTCTGAGATTCGAATTATCCACAAAGATATCAAAGAACAATATTTTAGTAGACAATAAACACTAACCCAAAATAACAGACTTTGGCTTAGCGAAACTATTTGCAGAAGATGAAAGCTGCGTTAGCACCAGTGTTGCAGGAATTTTGTAAGAATTCTCTCTACAGTTCAATCTCTTGATGTCCAAAGCTTTATTTAATAATCAAAGGATATGAACCTATTACAACTCATATATCTGAGAAAGGCTTCAAATTGTTTATGTATGAAAGTTTAAAGCTTGGTTAGCATTATTGCACTTTTGTATGGTGATGGCCTAAATTTTACGCTGAATATATGAATAATTTCTTATGCGATATATCTTTCACAATCTTTCCGGCTAACTATTTATCCGAAACGATTATTGTTAAAATGATTTCACTTCCTATCGCAGTTGAATGATCTTTATTACCAATTGCTTTAGGACATTATTGTAGATCGCATGTTTCAATTTTATTCCCGGGTATAGTCATAGCTAGATAGTGTTTAGATTATGATATATGCATGTGATTATTAGTTTAGATTAGATTACTTTTAGCTTAAACATTCCACCGAACTATCATATATCACTCCATCAACACTATCATAATTTATATTGGGAAACTGGTCCCATTACCCCTAGTCGGAGCCACTACATCAAACGGAAAAGGAGCTGCCAACCAAGGTCCGGACCGGGTGGTTTTCTCCCAATGTTGTGAGCAACGATTTTCAAGGCTTCAACAGAGTACAAAATGATGGGCAAGAAACCCATTTCATTAGAATGATTTTTCGTTTTACAAATAAATTTTCTTTTCTTATGACAAGTACATCAATAATTACATCAAGTGATGACTCAAGTACAATTATGACAACCGACACTAGTTACATTTCAATAGTTATGACCCATATAGCCATGTAGATCTCATGGTGAATTAATTATTCAAGCCCTATGGTCCAATCGTGCCCTATCAGAGAGTCGCGTTACATCATTAGGTTATTCTAAATTTTTTTTTTTTGTTTTTTTGTTTGGTTTTAAATTTAAGAAAATAGTATCCAACATTTCATAAAATTAAAATTCATAAAAACGTTTTATAGAGTCAATGCCATAAAAAGTACTTATTATATATTCTTATATATATATATATATTATATTAAAGGTTTATCATAAAAGGAGTATTTAGAATAATTAAAAATATTAAAAGCATAAAAGAAGATTATAAAGTTTAAAAGGTATATGAGAATTATCAAAACAAAGTATCATTTGACAAAATTATCAAAACAAAAATGGAATCAATCACTAACGAGAAAGGAATGGAGTCTAATATGGAAATGAAGGAAGATTTTTAGGAACTTCATTTACCTATGCTTCAGTGCTATTTAGAATGAAGGGAACTCTTTCAGGAAAATATGTTACTATTTCTATCGCTCCCGCCAAAGGTAACAATTATATAAGCCCAAAATTTGCTAACCAATTGGTGATTTCTGAGTCAAATATAATCGAAAAAATTTGACCTTTGGAACAAAAAAAAATGATATGACCGACTTACAATTAAACATTGGGGATTATACATTTATATCACAGTGCTCTATTCAATCCTTATGAAGCGATCGAGGTGACATAATTCTGGGTTCACCCTGGATTGAATCACTGGGGTCCATTCTAACTATGGATTTTTTTTTTTTGACATTTTCCTACAAAAAGAAAAAATAACGCTATAGGGTGTTACATTGAAGCCAGATTTAATAACACCAGAAGACGTAAAAGATATCTCAAAAGTAATTTTTCAAGAAAACCAAAAGGCAATGCAAAATATGCAGAAGGAAGTTGAAAAAATTATTGCAAACAAAAACGAAGAAATTACTCACCTCAAGGACCACAACAAGAAATCATTTATGCAGATTAAAAAGCTTACGAATTGCAAGAAGTTGTTGGAAAGCGAAATACAACAATTTATCGAGGAAGCTTCTAAATCTCTAGATGTTCAAGTCGAAGAAAAATGAATGAAAATTGATCCAGTCATTATCACAACTCAAGAAAATGACAACCCAACTGAAGTAAAAACATATTCAGAAGTTGCAATTCCAACGACGAAAATTCAAGTGAAGATTCTGTAACCAACCCACTAGAATCAGTACCTGAATTAAATAAAGAAATTGTCATACACATGATAAGGGAAAATCAAATTACAAGAACTTATCGACATCCAAATCACAAGAGTAGACATCTCAATCAGTTTGCTTATCTGTATTTCTCATAACAGAAACAACAAACTTATGTTCTGAAGAAAACTGATGTATGTGCAATCTAGTCTTACGATAACAATTTATCCCAGTGATAAAAAATTGCAAAGTTCCACAGAAAATTGATTTAGGATGGCCACATCCCTTCTCAGTTCGACATTTCTGCTTATCACTCAGAGGATCCTATCATCCCATCATTTTGTTTCAATGAAGATAACAAATCCAAGAATTTGGAAGGATGTGAACAGATTACAAGACAAAGACACAGATGACATGCTTTCTCATCAAAAAGCTTTTCTAAAGAGGAAGGCAATGTTATAAATACAAATAATTAAAATTAATAGTTAATAATAATTAGATACTTATTACTCCAGTGGCAATGTCTCAAAAGACATCACTGTTCATGAAGGGACACCTGCCTAGGTATATAAGCGGACTCTCATTTGTAATCAACATATCTCTTATCACTTCTATGCAAACATTTTTATATAAATATATTATTCTTCTCATGTTGGACATTCTTATATTCCAGATATTCTGAATATTCTGCTGTGTATACAAACCTTGTTCATTATATGGAATTTGAATCCGCTGCAATAGGTTTTCCAAACGGTGAAGCTCATTTGTCTTTTACATGTAATAGGTTTGTAAGTTTGTATGAATGCTGAAGTTTACAGAATGGAAGAGTCGGTT
>APFE030274716.1:0-11616 GCA_000404065.3 Pinus taeda
ACTAAACCCTAAACTTAAATCCAAAACCCCAAACCCTAAAACCTAAATCCCAAACCCTAAACCCTAAACCCTAATCATTTTATAATATTTAAAAAAGTATTTTAACTTTTATTTAAGTGTTTTTTAAAAGCATTTGATAAAGTCTTATAACTCCTAAACCATAGCATCTAAACCCCAAATCATATACCTTAAATCATAAACCCTAAAACCTAAACCTTAAACCCTAAACCACAAAGTGTGAATGTTAAACCCTGAACCCTCAACATTTTATGACATTTTAAAAATCATTTTGTAATTTTTATTTAAGTGTTTATAAAAAGAATTTACTAAAGTGTTATAAACCCTCAACTATAAACTGTAAACTAGAGACCCTAGAACCTAAACCCTAAACTCTAAACCTGAAACACTTAACTCTAAACCCTAAACCCAAAACGTTAAACCCTAATAATTTTATAACATTTTAAAATCATATTATAACTTCTATTTATGTGTTTATTAAAATAACTTACTAAAGTGTTATAAACCCTAAACCCTAAACTCTAAACACCGAAACCCAAACCATAAACCCTAAATCCTAAACCCTAAGAATTTTATAACATCTTAAAAAAATATCGTGTGTTCGATCTGTATCTTTGACGGGGAAGCATCAAACTGAATATCTTTGAAGGTCGTTTGTTCGATCTGTATCTCTGTTGAGAGAGAGTCAGATTGAATATATGAAGATCATGTGTTAGATCCATGGTCAACGCCCCTGTCACTTCATAACTCTACTTCCAATCAGGCTTGAGGTAAGCAGCCATTTCTGTCAATTCAAATTATCTTAACGTTCCATGCCTCTTCTTCTTCGAACTTTGTTTATAATATTTTTCTGCAATTATGGATATTGTTTATTTCGTTTACACATATGAAGCCAGGCCTCTGAAGATCGTGTGTTCGATCTCTATCTTTGTCATCTTTGTCGAGAGAGAGTCAGACTGAATATACGAATATCATGTGTTTGATCCACGCTCAACGCCCTTGTCACTTCATAACTCTACTTCCAATCAAGCTTTAGGTAAGTAGCCATTTCTATCAATTCAAATTAGCTTAATATTCCACGCCTCTTCTTCTTCGATCTTTGTTTATAAATTTTTTCTGCAACTATGGATATCGTTTATTTTGTTTGCATATTTGAAGCCACGACTCTTCTTTGAGCCTTGCTTTAAAGTATGGTTTATAAAAACATTTTACAACTATGGGTAGCGTTTATAGACAATTTTCTTGCACAATGTAACTTGTTGTTTATAAATTTTTTGTACAACTATGGATATCGTTTAAGGATGTGTTTTTTATAAATTTTTTCTAGAGCTATGGATATCGTTTGTTGTCTATAAAAATCTTCTACAGCTATGGATATCGATTTTGGATAATTTTGTTTGCACATTTTAAATGATAAACATTGGTTTATAATTATTTTTTTGCAACTATGGGATGTACTTATTGATAATTTTCACATATTGATACTTTTCATGTTTCATTATACATTTATTCAGACATTAAAATGTTTGAACACTTCGTCATCAAGATTCATCCTCAATTACTATATCGGCCCAATCCTCTGCAGTGAACTTTGGTCTTATGGTTACCGAGATATCAATCATTGATACACGTAGCCCAAAATTATGAAGCAAAAAACATAGAAATTCTTGCAAGCATTCACCTCTTTCCTAGTTTGTTGAATGATGGATTGTAAATGTTCCTTGTGTGGGTGATAAACTTTGATGCCTCATTTTTTTATCTATATTCTAATATGAAAATAGATTCAGCATAGATTTAGCTTCTTTTTTTATTGGAATTGGAATTTGGCACTCAGATTATATATTTTTGAAATTTTTAATACAAAAATGAATTCAACATTCTAAATTGTATTTTTAAATATAAAATTATGCTTAATATTTTCAAATATAGACATGTAGAAATATGTATATGTGGAAAATAGTCAAAGCTATTTTTTCTTTTTTGCCAAATAAAACACGAAAATGTTGTCCTCTTAAACTACACTCACATGGATTATTCAGTATTCACTTTTTTTGTTCACCACCCTTACAACTTTGATATTGAAAATCATAGGTGGCCACACATAATTTTAATCACCTTTTTCATAAATTTGTTAGTGAAATTGTGAAAATAGTATTTGACTTAAACTAGAAAACTAAATTAAATTTTACTAATTAAATTGTTGTGCTCATAATTCCTTATTTATATTGCAGTTTTTCATACATATTATTTGTTATATTATCATGTATATAATGATATCTCAGTTTTCTCAATAAGTATTATAAATAAAAAGAATGAAATGATATGCAATTTTATTTTGATTAAGCTTTTTGAGGAGGAAGAGGAGGAGGAGGAGGAGGAGGAGGAGGCGGAGTTCGAGGAGGTAGAGGAGAGGAGGAGGAGGAGGCGTAGGAGGGGAGGAGGAAGAGGCAGAGGCAATGATAATCATTGTTTTAAATATAATAAAGAAAATAAATACTTCTTAATTCTTATATCATACTAATTAATTTATAAAATAAATGTAATTATCAACATCATAATATTTATACTCAATCTTAATCACATGGAGAAAATAACGTTAATTCTAAAGTTCATAAGTTCATAATAAGTGCTTTGTGTGTAAACATGTCACTTTGTGTGTCAATGTATAATGTTTGTGGGTATGTGTGTGTTTGTGTGCACCGTATGTTTGTTGTGTTCATGTATGCATGTGAGTGATTGTGCCTCATTGGCAATGGATTATGTGGGTGCGCGTAAGTGGTTAGTCTCATGCCAATGATGGACCACTTTTGGGGTCATATAAGCTCTCACCTTCACGTGGTTGACCGTGTTAGTAGGGATTTCACATCTCCAAACCAAGAAGAGCTTTCTATATAGTGATTTTTAATTTATTTAAAACAAAACATTAACTTAAAAACATTAAAATTGTTACCTTAATAATATTTAAATAATATTTTTATTATCTAAAAAACATATCAGTATACCAACTTAATAAAATTGAATTAAATTAAAATAATTAATATATATATATATATATATATATTATATATAATATAATTTTAAAACTAATATAGTTCATTGTACAACATTTTCAACTAAATTAATTAAAAAAAATAAAATAATATAATTCAATCCATATTTTATTATTCCAAATTTTGAAGAAAAATATATAATTTATAATTATATTATTGAATTATTAAATCATAATAATGAAATAATAAAATAAAATAGAATACTAGTTATTATGTTTTTTATTAAAATTTAAAATGTAATTAAGAATATATCTATATTATCTATATATATATAAACATTTAAATCAAATTAAAATAAAATAAACAAATTATATTAAAAATAAACTTATCAAAATAAAATAATAATAAAAATATGGTATTAAGAATTAATTCAAGTGGAATATAGCCTTTTTAAAGGGTGAAATTAAATCAGCTTAGATCCATATTAACTTTGGGACTACAAAGTATCGAAGATCAATCTCTTTTCACTTTAAAAGAGGTTTACATCTCAAGGGATTTGATCCATCTCAGAACTTGATAGATCCAATGTTAAGATAACCAACTTAGTATGGTAGTGATGTTGTAAGATAATGTACAAATAAATAAAAAAAAATAAAATAAAATAAAAAACGAAAAGATCAATATATTGTAATGTAAAAATTTTCACGGGAAAATAAATAAAAACATAAAAGTAAAAATAACAAAATAAGAATAAACTTACAGAACTAAAATAATCATAAAATAAATAAAAAAGTGATAGTAAAAATAACAAAATAAAAATAAAATTATAAAACTAAAATGATCATAAAAATATGGTACTAAGAACTAATTCATTTGGAATATAGCCTATTTAAAGGGTGAAATTAATCGAGTCTAGATCCATTTTAACTCTCAAACTATAAAGCATAGAGAACAAATTTATTTTCATTCTAAAAGAAGGTTCCCATTTCAAGAAATTTGATCGATCTAGATCTTTAGTAGATTTGATATCAAAATAAAATTATTATATTAATTTCCTACTTTCTCATTTTATCACATATTTTATAATTATAAAATACATTAATAGAACTTTAATAAATTTATTAAATAAATTTAATAAAAAATATAAATATATATCACTCATTATTATCATAGATTATACCCAATGAAAAATAATATTAGTAATATACTTTATCTTTATAAAATAGATTTAATTATTAAACATAATCATAAATAAATATATATAATTATATTATATAATATTTATTTAACTCAATGTAAAAATAATTAAATATCATATATCATTAAATATTAAAAAAACATTTCAAAATGCATTTAAAGTAAAATTTAAATAAAAATAATAATATATTATTTTATTTAAGACACATTATTATAAAATATAACTTTTAACATTAAAACATTTGAAAATAAAAGGAATATTTTTGTAATGGAATAAAATTATAATAAAATAAATACTAATTTCAAAATTGAGGTTTTTTTGGGAGTAATTTTGATTTTGGAGTAATTTTGTTTTCACATTTGTGGATTATATATAGATTTAGAATAATTATCTTATCTTTAAAAAGATTAATATAAATAGTTAATTATTATTATTGATATGTAACTTGATAAGTTAAACCTTCAGGCATAAAACAAAAAGGGGAAATTTACACTACAACTTAAAGGTTAATATGATAAAGAGAAAAGAGGATTCACCTAGCTCACACCATCAAAGGATCCTCGTGGTATGTCTAGAGTGAGTGGAAGAATGATTGGAACTAAATGTTTTTGGGATTTTAGATCAATTTTGTACTCTTGAGTGGAGGCTCAGCTCTCTAGGGTTTTGGCGATCTCTACAATGACAGGTCTCTCCAAATAGCTACATACCTACTAACACTGACGGCAACATGACTTTTCGATCCCAGCAAGACATTTTTGAACCTCATGAATCCCCCTAGGGGGAGGGCGCAGCGCCTCCCCAATGGATGATGAAGAGCGGAAAAAGAATAAGGAAGGCAACAAATCAAAGGATCGGAGTGAGAAAAACACCGATCTAAACTCATAAAAGGCAAAACACGATAACAAAGAACAACCCAAGGTCAGCTCGACAACATGCAAGCTCGTGGCTACTGAACGTCTAAAAGTAGTACTTTCAGGCCATCGAATCAATGCTCAGATACACTATATGAGGGACCATGCTCTAATAGGCAAGTTCATAGGACTTTGGCCGACTGAGAAGGTGCTACGTGGATGGATAACAATGAAATGGAACCCAAAAGGACATATCACCCTGCAGCTATGGCCTAAAGGGTTCTTCACAACCATTTTTAACTGCCTGGAAGACTAGAATAGGATTCTGGATGGAGGGCCCTATTTCTTTAATGTCGCTAGCCTGTTTCTCAGAGGCTGGGTAGAGTGCTTCAACCCTGATAAGGAGGATCTTAGTTGGGCTCTAGTCTGGATTTGATTGTACTCACTTCCCGTGGAGTATTGGGATGAAACTTCTATACAAGAAATTGGTAGTGCTTTGGGCGAATTTATAAAAGTTTCATAGGAAACAAAATTCTGAAGATATACCTCCTACGCACGAATCTGCATCTACATGCACCTCAACAAGGCCCTTCCGGATGCGGAAATTTTATTCCATGACTATGTTGAGTGGGTTCAGTTGATTGATTATGAGCATGTGTCGTTTAGGTGCAGAAGGTGTCATGCCCTCGGTCATTTATTCAGGGACTGTACTTTATCTCAAAAACACTCATTCCGAGCTGGACCAGATATGCCTAAGGCTGATGGATTTATCAAAGTGGCCAGTCGAAGGAGAAGCCATAAGAAATCAGCTTCAAATTCAAAAATGCCTCAACCCAGCTCATCCAAGCGTTCAACGAGCAATAGCTTTGAAACATTAGCTCATCAAAATGACCCTAGCTTTGAAATTCCTGCTCCCCTGGAGAAGGAGGCAACGAAGAACAAACAATCGAAGCATGTAGATTCCAAGTCACTCCAAGAAGATCATGTGCCCAACGATACCTCCTCCTCAGATAAGCACAAGATCCCAACATGGAATACTCAAGGAATGGAGGTAGACAACTTACAATTTGATTCCAGAATATCAGAAGAACTAACAGAAGAATTAAATGAATATCAACACATGGAGGAGGAACCCAAAAGAATAGATATTGGAGAACTAGAAATTTTGGGCCTAGAGCATGCATGTAGAACAAAAATTTTTAACAAAATTCCAGACCGACAACTAGAGAATCTGGAGGAGGTTCTTTCATGGGAACAAAGGTAAAAGTCTTTAGGTATTCATACTGGCAGCCCATGGGATGGGAGATTCATTACCAAAGATATCAAAAAGCGTGGAAGGAAAATAGACCTCCATTAAACAATCAGAATAGGAGAAATGTTAGTGGAGTCAGGAAGGTACTCCAAGCTAACAAAGTACTACAACTCCCTTCATAATCCTTCCCAATGAAGTTAATATCATGGAATATTAGAGGGCTCAATGGCCCAGGGAAAGGTAGACTACTTAAAAACATGATTATGCAAGAAAAACCACAAATCCTTTTCTTGCAAGAAACCAAATGCAATTCCAGTGATCTGGACAGAATTGCAGCAAAAGTCTGGCCATGAGGTCTCACTGCTATTATGGATGTCTATGGGGAATCTGGAGGCCTTGAAATCTTATGGGACACCTGAGCTATTAGGCTCAACAACATCCATGCAAGTAAGAATTTCATCCAAGCAATTTTTCACATCATAGGGACAAATATACACAGGCTTTTAACCAATCTGTATTTCCCCTAGGAGGCTATGCATAAAGAAGAAATCCTAAACACCCTCTCAGCTATCAACACTAATAGGCCGCATCAATTATGGATTTCAGGGGGTGAAAGCATACAAGATTTCAGATTGTGTAAATGAGAATATTAAGTATAAGAATAGTTTTTTAAGAAAACTAAATTATTGTCCCATAGATGCGTAGTTCTAGAACACACTGAGAAGAGGCTAAGTTCTTTAGATTTTTAGCAACCACCAAATATTAGAAAATTTGAATTATATAATAAACCAAAGTCTCATGATTGTACAAATGAGGAGGTATAAAAAAAATTAGAAGAGGAAATTGAAATTCCACCATAGCCTTTGAGAAAGTGAACTTGGAAAAGAAGGACAATAGATATATGCAATTATATTTTATCCAATTTGAAGTGTATATTTCATTTTTTCACTTGCAATAATGAGCCTATAGCTTAAAAAAAATGAAAATCAAGGACTGCTAAATTGAACATGTATAAGGAGATGATTTATTTTTATACAAAGAATAATATCAAAGTATGGTTTCTTAATGGATGAACCCGTAGACGCAACTTTGTACTCTAGGAAAAGATAAGTGTTCAAGGAAAAGATAAATTCAATATCCTCCTTGTACATGGTTTCTTAATGGATGAACAGGTGGATGGATGATGGTTGCTTAGGTGGATGTAACTAGGTGTTCGAGGAAAATATAAATTCAATAGCATCCTTCAAAAGTACAGGGTGCTAATGTTGGTTGTGAAAGAATACTTTTAAGTTGTCAAAACGCACTTAGAGTGATATTTTCACTAGCTAAAAAATAACATTTATCAAGTTCAATAGTTATCAAGTTCTTATTATAGGTAGAAATAGGATAGGGGAATGTGAAGACGTCATTCCAATATGGTGACTTTAGAAGAGGAGATATATTTGACACAAATGTATATCTCTGTTGAAAAACATAAGTAATTCTTGCATGCAAAATCTATATGGTCTCAAATAGTCACCCAAAACATGTTATGAGAAGCTAGATTATTTTATCTCAAGTTTAAGAGTTTCAAATAGTCACCCAAAACATGCTATCATAAGCTAGATTATTTTATCTTGATTTTAAGGGTTTTAAAATCTAAATTGGACCACTATCCATATTAGAGATAATATAGGAATTTTATGGTGAAGATCACTGATTAAGAATAGACTCCTCAAGGTTAGTTAAAAAATTTAAATAAAAATAAAAAATAAGTGTGGGAGGATATCATTGGAGAAAATATTATATGTTGGGCCATTAGATTCATAGGAAAAGCCTTTATTTCCAGTCGGGTAGGTCTATTAAAATTATGTGATTTATATTATTGTGCAGTAAGGTGTTCCCTCTACCAAGAAACCTAGAAATCCCCTAGAGTCTTAGCTGTCTTCTTCTGCTCCAATTGATTTTATGTTAGACGATTGAAATATTTGCAACCATTAGATTAAAAATCTTATCATAACTACTTTCATAGTTGAATGAAAAATCTTATTATACCTAATTTTTCAAACTGCCCAGCCTGACCTACTGAATGAAGTCTTGCACTCTGTTATTCCAAAGCTGAAAAATATTGACCACGACAAATCGAATAGCTTTGTTAAGTTTTCTGAACAGGTTTGTGAGTTGTTTTTTCTCAAGGTCTCATTCAGCCTTTTTTTGACAAACGTTTTGCTTCCGGAAATTCAAATATTTTGTGCTGGATTGAAAGACTGGAGATATTTGTTGATGCAGTACGCTCGACATCAATTTATGCAAGCTATTATTTCTACGAGTACTGATATATGAGCTATCTTGATTAGAAAAACATAAAATGTTTCAAACTGGAAATAAGGTTTACCAAATTTCATAAAATAGAAATATGGGTATATGTGTCTTATTATTGTGTAAATGTATATTTTTTATTTTCCAAGTTGTAACATTCATGGGCCAATGCTTACAACTATCACGAGTTTTTTGAATCTTTTTATTCACATGGATTTCTTATTATGGAATTAAAAAGATCGAAACTCACGTTACACACATTCTTTGAAAATTTTCATATGGATATTTAAATTTTGTGTTTTGGTTTCATGGTTTGAATTTCTCTCATTCCGTATTAACATTATTCATTGTATGCCTTCCTTCAATAATAGAAACTCTACCAATATGCTCTGAATATGCCCATGAGCAGAGGCTTTTAAAGTAGCTTTTTGGCTTTGAATATGCCCATGAGCAGAGGCTTTTAAAGTAGCTTTTTGGCTTTGAATGAATCTTCTGCACAAGCCACTGAATTTATAACATTTTGGTTTCATGACATGAATTTGTATCATTTCTTATTAACATTCTTGATTGTATGCCTTCATTCAATAATAGAACCTCTACCAATATGCTCTGAATATGCCCATGAGTAGAGCCTTTTAAAGTAACTTTTGGGTTTTTAAAGATCTTTTGGACAAGTCACTTAATTTATACGAGTGTATCGTGTAGGGATAAGTGCAGGAGATGTCTAGCTTCTTCTAGACTCCAAATGATGATGAAAAAGATGATACAACTTCTTCACATGATTATACAAAATTGACTGATGAAAACATCTTCCAAAATATGTTACTTTTAAAAGCTTTCTTACATGATTATACAAAATCGAGTGATGAAAACATCTTCCAAATTCATCTACTTTTAAAAGCTTTCTTACTATTATTAAGTTGTTATTTTGATTCTTTAAAGTGGCTGTAAAAACCAGGTGGAACAAGTTAATTTTTTGATTATGTGATATTGATGAATGTGCGCCTTAGCGAGTTTTTTTTTAATTAAAAATATTTTGAAATATATAAATCAATTTATTTTTGAAATTTTTCTAGAAAAAAATATACAGGCTATATTTTTTCTTATTTAAATATATTTTGAAATATATAATTCAATTTAGTTTTGAAAATTTTATGAAAACAAAATATATAAATCAATTTATTTTTGAAATTTTTTTGAAAAGTTCAAGTTAGTTTGAAATTCACATTTACTATCTTTAGAAATTTTATTTAAATTTTAAATTAAAAAAATATATAAATAAACATAAAAGTGCATGAATCAAACCAATAAGGAAAAAAATCCAATATCTATTAGTGTAATTTTTTAATTTTCTTTTCTACTTAATTTTCTTTTTTTAGATTTTTAAGTTGAGATTTTTACTTTTTCTTATTTAAACATATTTTGAATTATATAAATCAATTCGTCTTTGAAATTTGTATGGAAAGTTCAAGTTAGTTTAGAATTTACATTTACCCTCTTTTACAAATTCTATGTAACTTTTAAATTAAAATAAAATATATAAAAAATAAAATCCATGAATCAAACTAATGAGTAAAAAAATCCAATATCTATTAAATTTTGAAATAAAATAGTTATTTGTATAAGAAGATTAATCCTTCTCTCCATAGAAATGGTTACATTATCTATACTCATGTTTACTTTGAAATGAGGCTTCGAGAGTTTTGATTTAATCATTAATAATTACTAGGTAGATGGTATGGATTTAACATGATATTTTTTAGTAATATTCATTAATCAAAAATTGAGATTCTACAAAATAGCTATGCTCTTTTTTAAAATTTTAATTAAATTGATTAATTAAAAAATATTTACAAATAAATATCATATGATAACCTTAACATGTAAATAGACTATGTTGCAATACTATGTATGAATACCATGGTTTACTAATACCACATACCCAAAAATCCATAACTAATATTCATATGGCACATATTAATGACATTTTTTAATTAAAAGGAAAAAAACAACATATTTGTTTTCTCAAAAGAAATTTTATCCTTTAGTTCATTTATATCACTATCTACATTACTAAAAGAATATTAATGAGATATAAATTACTACCATGAACCTAATAATTAATAATTATTGATAATTCCAAAATAACCACTCACAATATACAATAATATTTGTTATAAAATAACATAAAAGCAAACCAAACAAAAAACACCGAATAGATAAACCATTCAATTTACAGTTGTAGAGTTACAAAACAATCGGGAAGGATGCTTATGGAAAATCAATGTGAGAAAGTCGACATGAAGATGGGACCGTCAAATTTTTTTCCTTGCCATAACATGGGAACATGCCCCAAGAGAACTGGCATCCACCGATACACATCTGAATGTCCTTTTTTGGGTCGAACGATGTCATGGTAATTGAGGGTTACTTGGCCCCATGAACCGATCAATCACCCAATTGAAAATTGAAACCCCAGTGCATTAAATATTATATTGTTTGTGCTTGATTTATTTAGTCATATATTCATATAATAATGAGGATTCATTGCAATGGTTGTCAGTATTGTAAACGGTTTCAGTGAATTATGTGTTCTCTGACCCTGCCTTCACTAGATAAGGACAACAAAGTCGCAAGAGAATGCCATTATTTTCTTAACCAAGTTTTATGGACGTGTTGGTTTAACGAATCTCATAACCAAGGTCCCTGAGAAATTGAGACCTAGAAAGTAATATTTGCATGAATTTATCTTAATGTAAGCTTGGGTATGTTTCCATGATTCGAATACACTAGATCTGAAAATACATGTCTAACATGGAGTTTGAGGTCATAGAAGTATATTGGTTTGAGATTGACAAATCCATTTAAACTAGAGCCTAATTTTAAGTGACAGAATGTGTAGCTATGTTTACAAAACATTTTTAACACATGTTTACTTGTAGTTCTTCATTGTGTATTTATGTTTTGCATATAATGATACATCAGCAAATTTACTGACCATCTCTTAAT
>APFE030274734.1:0-12888 GCA_000404065.3 Pinus taeda
ATTTTAGTTAAATAATAATATTTTGTTGTTTAAAATGTATTTTTCATTGTATATATGGATTTAACACTCTGAAAAATCCTTGGGATATTCAGATTGTGGAGAGCTCATGACTCAAACTTGTGATACCAACAAATCCCTAGTGGATTCTGAGCAAATTCGATAGGAAAATATGCCCGGAAAAACTCCAAAACTTACAATACTAATAGTAACACTAACACTATAAAGTTCAAGGTCCACCACACACCCCCTAGGCACAGTGCATGGATTAGGTGAGATTTGAACCAATGACTTCGCAAAGAATTCTTTAATTACATTTTATTGCCAATTAATTTAGATCCTTGAGGGTTCAAATGTTTTATGTTTAAAAAAAAAAAAAAAAAAAACATTAAATTTCATTTATCATATGTTTCTATTTCTTAAAACGACTTGTGAAATTAATTTTAAAAGATTCTAAACCATATAATTATTTAAAAAATTATTATAATTATATATATATATATATATATATAATATATTATAACATTTCCTATTTAATGCTAATGCTAAAAAGTTATATGTAGCAAATGCCTTTCAAGGCATTCATCAAACATTGTATGATGGCATCATAGTCATCATAAAACAATGTATGGGCTTCATTAAGAGTAAGAGCTCAATCATAAAAAATAACAGTCTAAAATTTATACATGTCATAGATAGTGATATAGATCTAAGAAAAACAATTGAATCCATTTCTATCAAAACTAAAAATGTTTGTTGTCCAAAAAATTGGTATTATATCTATTAGGTAGGAACAAAAAAGAGACTGTCATTGAGATAAAACCAAACAAAAAGTTGCTACTGAATTGTTTAAAGATCAATCTACAAACAAAGGTTGATGTTGATATTCTTGGACATATCCATCAATGTGCTCTAAAACACGTTGGGTCCCATATGTTGTCGAGCGCCTTCCTTAGACAAGATATCAACTTCAAAATTTCTATCCCTGTATGATCCAGGGGATCTGGAAAAATGCTCAAAAATCAAAGTCACCAAATTCCCCTGAAACTAGCACCAAGTCACAGTGCTCGTCGTTTTGATTCCAACGATTCTTAAATCACCTTAGTTCGACACTATATGAGCAAGTTATCACATTCTGAAGTTTTGGCTAAACAGGTAAAAAGTCAAAGTTGTAGTTTGACTATGCAAGTGTACAGATTGCCATGTAGAAACATAGGGACCAAACACGTGGTAGTACAGACTCGTCAGGTGGGAGCCAACCAGAAGCCAACATTTTGGATAATCACGTGAGGGCACGTGGCGCTGGGCAGATGTTATTGTAGTTGGGCCAATCACAGAGTGACACGTGGCCCAATCCCGGGGCGCAATGTGGTACTTTGGAAGAGACTAAAATTTGGTTAACAATTTGACCAACCTTCGACAAATTTGACCCCACAACCGTCGTTAAACAAACTGACTACCCGACCAATCGGGCTACATGTGACCTATTAAACATTGTTGGGCACATTATGTTTATTATGGATGGAGTTGGCGGTTGGGGGTAATGGGTGGGCTGATGGGCTAGCCCACCCGACTCGGCCCACGTTTTTATTGTAAGCATATAACCGACAGCATAATGGAGGGGGCATCATAAATTTCGACCATAATAAACACGATCCAAGGTTTTATGAGACAACATGGGATTGTTGGCAAAGGAGAAGAGGGGTCGAGCATATGGTGTTACCGCCCATGCCCCTAGCCATATGTTAATAAATGTGACTGACGACAATGGAGATGGGTCGAGCATGTGGCCCATGGCCTGTAGCCCATGGTTCCACGTGCCCTTATGACCAACGAGAGTGGGAAAACAAAGGGGCAGGGCCAACAACACCATTTAAAATAATACTTAATATTAAAACAACCCCACCAACTATTGCAATTCAAACACATGACCTGCAGGTTGTTAACTAGTGCCCAACCAATTGCACTAAGGAGTTTTTGTTGAAACTTTTGCAGAGCAAGGGAGTATGTAGAACAATTTTGCAGACAATTTGGAAAATGGGGCATATTTTGCTCAATTTTAAGCCTTTTTGAGCTCAAGAAGAGCCTAGATGGGATTTTTTTTTGTGTTCTGAGCAACATGGAAGTGTCTGATTTTCAGTTTAAAGCTTGTAAACTAATGTAATGAACATTTGAGCATTTTAATGAAGCAAACACCATTGGAAGTTGGGTCTGGAGACGTAGGCCAAGATGGTGAACTCTGTTATCAATTTGCTCTTGCCTTATGCTGCATTTTTACCTCTTATTACTATAACATTTTTGTAAATTAACTTACATTTGTGTACTTTTGCAATTTCGATCCGTTGCTTAAAAGGACATAAATAAACTTGTAAATTAATCAATGGAACCTTCACCTTCATTTTTGGATCATTGTAGATGTGACAACAAGAAACATGGTCAAATAGGCATTTTCAAAAACTTCTTCAACTGTAGGTATAAGTGTGTGGTTGTGACATCTTTGTGTAGCACTGAACTAATTAATAACATTCAGTGAATCCCCAAATATTTTTAAGGATGGGCAATTGTGTTCCTAAACACAACACATCAAAAGTTTTAATAAGATAAACTCGGCATAGTTGTTTGACCCATGGCCTAACCTGATTTAGATTTCAGAAAGTGATATTTATTGATGAATAAGATGATACTTCCTCCACATGATCCATCCTCATTAGATGGCCATCAAAATATGACTAATGAATTTTCTTATTATTACTTTCTCAATAATAAACAAGTAAATTCCTTTAAAAAATTATAAAATTTTTTTTTAATTTATTTAAAAATTAGATATATATAAATCTTTTAAATTTTTAAAATTTAAAAGATTCTTAATAGTTTAATATTTTTTTTTAATATTTCCAAGTTTATTTATACTTTAAAATAAGTATATGATATTTTAAATTTTCTGGGAATTTTGAGTAATTTATCATTTTTAATTTAACACAAGATTAATAAACTTATTATTAGAATATAAAGATTTTAAACAATTTCACTTTATATAACACATATATTAATTAAAACAATTATTATTTTTTATTAAAAACTATTATTTATTATTAAATTCAAAATTTACATTTAATAATAAATTCTCAGGTTGCTTTTCATTATCATCATTATTAATATACTTAATAATTCTTTATACATTCAAAATAATTAATGTCTCCTCAAAAGTATTACGAAACCCATTATGGTGTCCCTCCCGTGTTTCATATATAATATGACCAATAGTGTGAAGGGTAACCTTTCAAACCATATTGAGTAACTGAGTAGGACGCTCAAAGGTGTTATTGTGTATTTAGAAATCCTTATACTTTGAAATTTTAGACTGATTATAAAAAGTAAAGGTGTTTCTTTTTAAATACTTTGATGTGAAAAAAAGAGTATTATTTAACTTTAGATATAGTTTCATTGACTTTTTATTTTTTTGATTTTTTTTTTTTTAATTTGTTTTTTTATTATCGTAATAAAGTTAATATGTTGAGGATTTTTTTTATTTTTATTATGTTAAGGGAGAACTATTTAATTTAGTTATTTTTTGCTAAGAAATTCTTAGCGAAAGGTATTTATTTTACCAAAATTGTATATGAATTATATTTGGTTTTACCACTTTAGTGTATGTTTACACATATTTATTTGCCCTTATTATTTTCGTGAATGTTTACGCACATTTACGAGTATAAGCATATCATTTGGTAAGATTTTGACTATTTTGAGATTATATGAACTAACTACAAATTTCACAGAGCGTAATCTAACAAAGCGTAAATTTCATTTGGAATATTATGACAATTCTGGCATGATTTTGATAAAATTTGGCGGAAATTTTTGGAAATCACAGTTATAGCTGTCAAGTTTCAAGATTTGGGTGCCCCAGGCATGTTTGATGGTGTTGAATCCATTCCCATCATTAAAAATAGGGTTCAAGCACTCCTACTCTGATATTTTTTGTAAAAAAAGACCAAATTTCAATGATTTTTTACCATCCGGGCAAAATTCACACCTCAATAGACAACACTATTTCACAAGCATCAATAACACTTCTCCATTATTTAGGGAAATAAAAAGATAATTTAAAAAAAAAATGAAATTACATCTCATCTGTAATCTAAAAATTAAATTTTACTCAAAACATGAGTTCATTGCTAGCTTTTTTTATACATTAAAGAGGTCAAAAAGACTATTCCTACAAAATTCCACTCCAATAAACTTTGAATAAAACATATATATATATATAGTATTTTTTCATCTTTTCTTTAGTACTAAATATTCTTACTTTTAATTCTCATTTCTTTTTCAATAAAATCAACCTTATATCTTTTATCTCTTATCTTCATGTCTTTTTTCAATATGAAATATTCTTACTTTTAATTCATATTTCCAATCGAATAAACTTTATATCAACCTTATATTTTTTTTATCTTTTTATCTTTTCTTTTTCTTTTCACTACTAAAGATTCTTACTTCTTTATTATCAATTTAACTACATCTTTGTTTGCTACACTCTTTACTTTTTTATATCTTTATCTATAAATTTAAAATTCAATTATTATAAAAATTAATATTAAATAAAATATTTCTCTATTTGGCATGCATGATTGGTTGATGATGGTGGAAGATGTTATATCCCCTTCCTAGTTAGAATCCATAATCATTAATAGCACCTTTATTATATGGAATCATTTTAATTAACAAAAGGGAAACTTTTTCTTTCTTTTTAGTTTTTTAATCTAAAAGAATTGGTAACTAGTTGTACTACTTAGATGAGATTTAAGTTCAAATTTGATTGTCATTGTAATTTTTAAGTTATTTAATAACTCACAAATCACAAATCAATCTGTACAAGATATTTGGAATACTTACAAGGGATTCAATTTGAATAAGAAGAATCCAAAACTTAATTTAAAAAAAAATATTACTAAAGTACTCTTTTAACTTTATTATTAGCGGTGGCAGGAGCGAGAGGGGTTTTTTTGTAGCCTTGAAGGAAATTCGGTTAAGGCGCACGCATGGGAATCTAGATCAATGACAAATAATCAAGCAAAAATGCACAGTTTGTTACAAGGTTTGATCTTAGCTAGAGCTTCATGGGTGTCCAACATCAGAATTTTGGGTGATTCTCTTATCACCATACAACATCTATTCAAAGGAACATCGCCTGTGATAAGAAATTAGGGAACCTATTAAACATAATGAGAAGGGTCTTGGAAGACATTCTAAAAAAATGATACTTTCATGTCTTTCAAACTCAAAACGAAGAAGTAGATAATATGCCAATTAGGCATGTCACCTATAGGAAAAGCATTTACAAGTAAATGGCACATTAGGAAGGTGGCCTTTGCTATAGTCCAGATGGCCCAACATAGTTTAAAATAAAAATAAAAATAAAAATTGTTGATGCATATAGATAGTGAATAGGGAAGACATCAATACAAAAGTGGAGTAAGGGACCCGACGACTGTCATGGTGGCACAAGTGAATAGGACACATGCAATATCCAGATGTCAGTACCATTATCATTAGTGTGATGTAGGTCAAAGGATGTAGACTACCTCAGTCATTATACTCCCACCTCCAAAGATGATCACCTTGGGAGGTGCTTCCATTATAAACATGCATGTATCTATAACTCTTCGCGCATGTGGGGTTTGGGGGAGGTAGAATACATTGTAGGGAAAGTCGATTAATAGAATGTTGAGGGTGGCCAATTCACATAGAGCTCTAACAACGGAAAATTGGGGGAAAAGCTACAGAATTGGCAAGTTCCATGGAGACACAAACAGTTTAGTAAGCCATCCTTTCCAGTTACAACTTCCAATCTCTAGTTCAGTTTTCGTTCTTCTTTTTTTCTTGTTATATATTATATGCATGTTCAGGGGAAAACTTCTATCATCAGAGAAAAAACCATTTGGACAAGGTGGATCAGAGAAAAATTTTGGGAGCTCGGGTTGCCTCATTTTGCTCTCACTACATGGAATAGCTAGGAGCAAGGTAGTACTGGGTTGAAATTAAGAGTGGAAACATTTTTTTGGCTCCTCCATAGAGCTTGGCTTTGGACCCAACATTTGGAGGAATTGGAAAAATGCACTGCTTGGGATTAGGTCTATCAAGCTTCCTTGGAGACACAGGTTGCATTTCAGGTGCCTCCTAAATCTCTACTAGTAATGAGGCGAGGCAAAGATAAAGCAACGGACGACAGTGGAAGAGAAAATGAGGCGAGGCAAAGATAAAGCAGCGGACGACAGTGGAAGAGAAAATCCAAACAATTGCATATGCAAGGAATGAGTTGGTTTGCTAGCAAAGCAAATGGAAAATGTCCAAATTGACATGATGGTGATGAACATGAGATGACAAAAACATATGGAAACAAACATGAATGTGTTGGAAGAGATCCAAAGGCTAAAAGACAAGGCAACTAGGCAAATTGATGAAATAGAAGCACTTCATCAATACATTGTGGACATACAAGATCAAATTCAAATTTTGAATACCAATCTAAATGAATCAAGCGATTGGAAGGAAGTGAACTAATGTTTAGACCTCAATTGGACACCAGAGAAAGTGAGTAAAAATTTAATATGATCTATATACTGTTGCAAATTTTACTTGTTATAAAAAACTTCGTACATGATATATACATATTGAAATGTGAAACTTTATTTTTAATTAAAAATCATAAAAATCTATAATATAAATAAAAATAAAAAATAAAAAACAATTGCATGACATTATCTTTTAAATATTTATTGTAAGCCAACACAAACTTTAAGCCATATAAATATCCATTTCTAATAATAATAATAGAAAAATCACAATATATTATAATTTCATTCAAAATTTAAACACACCTAAATTAGAAAGCACAAAACGTACCTTCCAATCCTCCATTAAAACTATCCTGTCCCAAAAAAATAAAACCTTAATAATGAATGTCTACCTATATAAGGGTTTAATTCCAATGGATGCCCCTTTACTTTGTCCCCACTTATAAGTATATTAAAACTATATTAAGATTTAATTGAAATCAATTTTCAATGGATGCCCCTTTACTTTGTCCCCCACTTATAACTATATTAAAACTATATTAAGATTTAATTGAAATCAATTTTGAAAGGGTGCTTTTTTTACTTTGTGTCCCACTTGCTCAAAGTCATTATAACCACAAACATTAACATCAACCGCACATTACTCTATATCGCTCAATCCACCTTACAGCCATACAAACGCCTAGCACATCTATTGATAGAAAACCGAATCCCAATTAAATAATAATAATATTATTCAAGGAATATACGTGCGATTATGCGAATTATTTTATTGCCACGTGTAATAATAATTGCCGAGTCTTAAAATGTAATATTATTTTATTTTGAAAAATAATTGAAGTGTTTTCATTTATGCGGCAAATTGTACATAAAATCGAGATTCTGTCATCGGTGGGTTTTGAACCGGCGCCGAATCTGAACCACAGTTCCCTTAATTATCTGTTTGTTTCAGAAGATTTTTCACTGGAAATTTGTGTGCTCCACGTTTAAATTCAAGCATTATCGTTATCGGTAGATGGGTTCTGGATTGGGAATTGGAAAACGAGGAAAGTAGCGGTGCTCAGAGTATCGTCGGTTGCCACAAAAGTGAGAAAAACGACAGCGGTGGATGGTGTCTATCCACGTGTGGGTCGTTTGACAGGCTCCAGGCGGTAGAATAGGATGTCACCGCGTGAAGTGCAGAAACAAGGGAGTCGAGCTCGGGCTTCCGAGAGCCAATTATGAGGCGGTGGTTAACGGTATTCGGGATCCGGGGTTCACCGGAGATTCAACTGCCGACCGTAGGGTTATTCTCAGGCAGGAACTAAGAGCCATGCTACCGGCGACTACAAGTTCCCGGGACACTTGCTGCTGCGGCTTTCATGATTCTTCGTGTTAAGTTAACCCGCAATAATTGCGATGAACCTTAAAATTTGAGCTGACCGCGAGCTGCCGTTTGTCACCCGGGATTCATAGGACTCGGGACACATGTGACCGCGAGGGAGGGCATCGATCTGATGACGATCGCAGTTCAGCGGCCTCCGCGCCAGAATGCTATATAATCAACTCTGTAATAAGCTGCAATGGTTTGTGGCCATGGTTGGCTTCCGATCTTCTGAAGGCCATGTTTGTTTGAAGTTCAAAGTTTTTGGCGTGTTTTGGGGGTGTGGAATTTAGTACCGATAGCCTTGACTACCTGGGCAGATGATTGCAGACTACAGTGTCCATCAAATTCCAGAGTCGTTTAAGATACCGAGATTTCCACGTTTTGATGAAATTCTTCCACGTCTCTATAAATATCAGAGTTTGATGTCCTCTAAGCTATTGTCTGTTGTATTTCCGTGTGATTGCTACTGTCAAGTCTCTGATGCCTTATTTTGCAGGTCTCTTCGTTTTATGAATTTTCTTTTGTCAAGGCTCGAATCCTGAGGTTCCATTAACTTTTTCTCTTTTTTCTCGGTTCACGTGGCAGCAGGTCTGAGCTGCTCTTCCGCGTGAAGTCTGCGATTTTAATATCTGTCCTGTTTCATTTTACTTCATCCTTTTAGTGGGCTTTAAACGCCGGGGTTTGTTAAAGTTCTGTCGCTGCGGACACGCAGTGTTATAATTTCCGGACGATTTCAGTAGCCGAGCTTCCTTTCTTCGGTAATTTTATTGCCTGTATCGTGTGCGGAGTGGTTTAATTTTAAGAAAAATGGCTGGGAATGATTGGATAAACGGATATCTCGAGGCAATACTGGATGCTGGCGCCGGATTTACAGAAGCCGAGACTCGACCTGCGCTTACGGTTGCTGATGGCGGAGGTTTTAATCCGACAAAGTACTTTGTGGAGGAAGTCGTTACTGGTTTCGATGAATCCGATCTCCATCGCACATGGATAAAGGTAAAAATATTCAGTTATTTACATCCTGTATTACTAATAATAATCAGCCATTACTTTGCATGCGGTATGCAGAGTACCTATTGGCATCTAGCTTTTTCGCAAATTTAAATATTATGGCAACTTTATTCCGTTTAATTTAGTATTATTACGTTGCTGAATTTATCTTCCATCACAATAAAATATTTCTTCGGATGGAACAGAGATTGGAAGGTACTAGTTCTGTGTGTATTTTATCTGCCATTATTTAACCTTATTATAAAGTTTCTTGTATCTTACCAGAATAAGAAGAAAATAACATGACAAAAGTGTACTGATATACTCCATAACAGCAAAAATTTCTTCTGATTGAGCAACGATTGCAAGGGATTGGCTTCTCTATGTATCTTTTCTGACTTTAATTAAACTTCATTTAAAATTCCACGCATCCGAACATTAGAAGAAAAAAAATATGGGGCAGAAATTTTTCCTGATAATCATCCTAAAGATACTCCATTACAGCAAAAGATTCTTTTGTATTGAACAACGAGTGCTAGTGACTGGTTGCTCTGTAGTTTTTTATCATTTATAATCCTTCATTAAAGGTCCATGTATCCATACATAGAAAAATAAAGAAGATACCAGCCACAAAATTGTACTGATCTTCGTCTTAAAGATACTCCAAAGCAATGAGGTTTTTGTTGGGATTTGAGCTGAAGGCAACGATTTTAAAATTTTGAAATATCTCTATCACTCACATCTTCTTCCATGGAAATAGTCATTGAACTACTGTTTGGCTTGGGTGCTTTCAGGTGGTGGCGATGCGGAATTCCCTGGAACGTAACAACAGACTCGAAAATATGTGCTGGAGGATATGGCACCTGGCTCGTCGACAGAAACAGGTACTGCCCTATATATCTCGCTTCTATGTAACCCTGGCTAAGAGCTCTGGTTAAATGGAATCGCACGGCAATCGGAATCTGCCATAATAATGTGCTAGTGTGCCATCACGGTAGGTTGTGTAGAATATGCCGAAACAGATTCTCGAAGATTCCTAATCAACGGCCCCTTTTTCATGATTCTTTTTCATGATTCTTTCAAGTGCCGTGGGGCCAGATCGTACCACCACGCACTGCCCTTTACTCCGAAGATGCAACCCGTTCTCCACCTGCGGACTTGTTAAGCCACGCTTTAACTGCTTGAGATTTAGTCAAATAGGCTCACTTGATAAGCCTCCCCGAGTCTAAACCCCATTAAAACAGGCAACTGAAATTACCTTGCCAATTTGCTTTGCTTTCTTCGCCGAAAAGACAGATTTAAGAGACGTGGGGTGTTTTTCTTTTGTGTCTGTTATCTGACGGAGGCAGATTGTAACAGATCGAGTGGGACGATGCGCAAAGGCTGGCCAAGAGGCGTATCGAGCGCGAGCAAGGGCGGAGAGATGCCACAGAGGACATGTCGGAGGATTTGTCCGAGGGTGAAAAGGCTGATGTTGCCACTCCCAGGGCAACGCCCAAGCGCGCTTTTTCGCGGAACTTCTCCGACTTGCAAGTCTGGTCTGATGACAATAAGGGAAAGCGCCTGTACATTGTGCTCATAAGGTACTTTTCACGTACACTTCATTTCAGTTCTGTTGCTGTCATCGTTTTTGGTTTAACTTCTATCAACGAGTTTTCTTTAGTTTTGTTTCTTTTACTTTCCGGACTGGATACAAAGAATATTCTTCTACGATAACTGTATATTATTTTTTTATACTCTGTAGCAGTATTGTGTTACACGATTCGATATTTAGGTCGCACGCACGCAACCGATATATATATAAGATATATATATATATAATGTGAAACCGATTCAAGGTGAACATTATCGATCATGTGAACTTTTTGCCCGGAGAGTTTTGTGGGGAGAAAAAAATAGTATTTTCACATTTGAAACGATTTTTTGGGGAGAAGAAAATAGTATATTCACATTTGCAACCGGTATAAAGGCGAACATTGTAGCTAACATGGTATCCCATGTAGACATTTTTTCTTATAATCCTTACGTGACAGTCAAGGCAGGTAAGAACCATGACTAAGACAGTGGGTATTACAAGTGGTAACCATTACTTTTTCAAGCTTCAGACAGCGTACTTGCTACTACATGATTTTTTGGCATAGGCGTTGTCTACCCAAGCCATCACTGCAATCCGATGGTTTTTTTTACAAGAAATCCAATCCTGAGAGTGTTGGAATCATTTTTTTTTTTATCGTGGAAATGAATTCAATACGAGGGGGCACCCAAAACCCTGAAGCTTGACAGCTGTAACCCGGATTTCCAAAAATTTCTGCTGAATTTTCTCAAAATCCTACCAGAATTTCCATTATTTTCTAGTCAAAATTGTGGCCTTTTTAGAATACAACTTTGGCATAAACTCAGCATGATGCAAATTGCTATGATGTTGCCCAACTAGGCAACTTTCTTTTTGACAATTTGGCCATTTTCGCTGGAATCCCGTGACATGATACTTTGTAATGTCACAATGTTCCTTTGTTTAATGTCGCCTTGGAAAACCCTGGAGCACTTGCATTGTATAGACTCAACAACTTGAAACTAAATCTTTCCCAAATTTTGACTAGATTTCTGGCAAAATTACTCAAAACATCTGCCTTTAATTACTTAGAAAATCTGCCTAAAGAAAGGCCAAAATGTCGCCTCATTAAATGCAATAGCCCTTGTCTAACAAGGCAACCTTTTGGCCAATTTTGCCAAAATTTGTCAACATAATTCTAGGTGATATCACAATGTTCTTTTGTTGTAAGATCCCAGACAACAACAAAAAATCAACAGAGATGACACATTTAAGTGTTGTAATTAGAAATGCTTGCAATCGAACATCAAACACAGAGCTTCGAACACAAAGGGATCTGAAAAGTAAGTAGCCACTTATTCTATTAATAATTAGAAAATATTACATGCCAATGTGATTGACCATGAAGTCCTTGCTTATGGCATTCACGACTACTCATCAACTAAAAATTCCAAGACACTAAATCACAATCATGAACCATGGATGGATCCACCAAACAAAAGTCCCTTCGGGGTTTGTGTCCCGAGATCCAACTAGAACTGCCCAAGTTGAATTCTCAACAAAACAGAATAAGATTGATAAACTCAGGGTAATCCAAATGCCTAGATCTTATCCCCTTTTATAGGCTTGATGGATTCTCTAGAAACCTTATTTTATTGTTTTCTCTCAAAAAATGAAGGCAGATACCATGGGCAGAGTCCGTCCACTTTGACCATATCAAGAAAAGGGAGAATTACAAATCCTCCTGCTGCAAGATTGTTTGCCCTCAAGTAATCAACATCTATCCACAACAGACACATTGTATATTGATATGAAAATACCATACAAACCATTGTGCTACTCTATGCTTCCTTGCTAAATAGACATGAATGGATCCTAAGCAATCCTCCAATCAATCTTGCCATCAATAGATCCACCTGGATCCCAATGCCACTTAAGTCTTGGACCCTGTAGGTTATAAAACCACCTTAGCTCTCCATCATCGTCTGTGCCTAAGGGCCCATGTTGTGATATGCCCTTGGCTAAGAGTATCCTCCTAAGAATCATCCCATCAATAGAATACCAACTCATCTCTCACTAATCCATCCTGTGGGAAGGGTGAATACCTGCACATGGAACAAATCTACTTTGCTAATGTTGCTTGATGCCTAACTCATGTTTCTCTACTTGGTCACTCAACATGATCCATTTGGAAAATTTTGTCCTGCTCTCCCCTATGTATAAAGGTGGGTTGGTAGTGTTGCAAGCCCTATCTATGTACACCTGTAGAGGGTTGCTCTGGATTTCCCAACTCTACTCCTGTCGCTGCGTTGTGAGGGACTTGAGTTGTTCCTCAACACTAGATAGTTTGAATGTTGACTCGGTACGTACTCTTATGAACTCCTCAATTTTCCTCTTCTCCTATA
>APFE030274737.1:0-12413 GCA_000404065.3 Pinus taeda
TAATAATTAACTTATTACATTTTTATAACATATATGAATAAAAATTTATTAATTTATTAATTTCACATAATTACGCCGTAAGGCGTTTCCCTCTGAAATGAACTACCCCAAATGCCCTTCTGTCCTAATTGTAGCTGTTAGATCTTTTGTTAGAGGATTGAACAAAAATCAGCCGTCCAATTTAATAAAAAAATGTTTTAAAACATTAAAATACCGTTAAAAAAAACTCCGATCGACATCTATGCACTTTTTACCGAGGAGTTACAGGTAGAGTCCATTTGAATTCTTAGTGGAGTTTATGGCTCTCCTTAGATCTTCGATAGCATGCAAACTGCCTTAGTTAGCTAGGGTGTCATCACCGTCAACAGACTCCACAATTGTATCCTGGTGACCTAGAAGAATGTCACTGCTTTCTGAACTGAGTATTCGGAGAACGCATTAGATTTCATGCGGCAACCATCTGGATTCAAAGTTTTCTCATTGCCCTTTCTCCACCGTTTAGGTGAGGAAAAACCACAAGCAAAAGCCTCCAATGCTTTTGTAGTCAAGGGGCAGACCCTCGTGCTTTGCCTTCGTACATTTCCCTGTAAACTACTTTCATTGTTTTCTTGTGGCTTGATAGAATGGCTTTCATCTGGATCAGGACTTGAGGACTGTGCAAATCCTGGATTATTAAGCACTTCCTGAGAATGCCCAGAATTTGCCTCAGAATAAGAAGTTTCTTCAGATTTTGAAGCTTGTGAGACTTAGCTGCTTATATCTGAGACATAATTGATCTTCATGTTTATTGGTTGATCATAGGGTAGGTTCAGATCGGGCACTATCCCAGGTGTCAATTTGAATATCCTAGAATTCTGAGAATTGTTATTGATCTTATTTCCAGAAAGATCAGGACCTGAGGAGTGTGCAACTCCTGGTTTATTAAACACTTCCTCATAATGCCCAGTATTTGCCTCAAAATAAGAAGTTTCTTCAGACTTTGAAGCTTCTGAGACCTGAATGCTTATATCTGAGACAGAATTGATCTTCATGTTTATTGGTTGATCATAGGGTAGGTTCAGATCAGGCACTATATCAGATGTCAATTTGCATATCCTAGAATTATAAGAATTGTTATTGATCTTATTTCCAGAAAGCGAATCTGTACTCTGTATTCCTAAATTGTCTGTATCTTCTGTTTCCCACGACACAATTTGAGACCTATCAGATCCATCATCCAGAGGCAACGTCACTCTTTCTCGTATCCTAGGTGTACCTACTCCTTGTGATGTTAGGCTGGTGTCAATAGCTGTAAATATAAAGGATTGTATTTTTTTAGGTTGAAGATAGGAACAGGGATGGCCTGCATGCCCATTTTCTTTATCTGCATTCTCAGAAGTATGGAAGCATTCTGGCTTCACTTCGACTCCTGTTATACCATGTGACCAACACAAACACAATCAACCGCCAGAGAGTGCAAAAACCTTGTCTCTTGTTATCAGCGTTGCCAAGAGCCATGGTCGCAGGCTTTGTCAATGTTGCTCCAAATGTTAACCCAAGGTCTGCCCCAAAAGGTACTTCTTCTACTTCTGGTTCAAGATTTGTTCAATAGGCTTCAAGATTTCTCCAAAAAACTCTCCAAGATGTTGATTCAAGGCTTATTCAAAAAGCTTCAAATTTTGTTCAAGAGGTTGATACATAATATCTTTAGAAGCTGCTCTAAAGCTCTTCAAGGGTTACTAAGAGTCATTCAAAGAACATCACTCTACATCATTGGTTTGAGATCATTGCACTAGTCAATGTTCTGATTTGGAGGTCAAACCATAGAACCTATTTGCACAATCGCATTGATTCCTCACAGTGCTCCACTATTCATCATTTATTCCATTGTACATACCGACACTTATTTCGGACTTGCATCAACTGAGCATGGCCAGTTTTCCTAATCAACAGAGATCTAAGCCTTACATATTACCCTTTACAATCAACTTCTTAAACCGTTCAATTAAACTGTTATATGTACCTTTGCTGACAACTTGAAGGAGGTCTGAAATTTTTATTCAAATAGGCTGAATAGAACTTCAGATGATGTGTCATAGAGAGACCTTAAATCTAGCGAAATACATACAAACTTTTCTTTTAGAAACCAAGTGAACATCAAAACATTGTCTCAGAGGATAATTCAGAAAACTCGAGCCTTCTTCAAGAACTTGAACAGCCTCAAACTTGATTATAAAGAGCTTTAGAAGGAACAAGATATACCTAGCAATATCACAGAACAAAAACTTTGGTCTCTGCTTCAGAATAGGTCTATTTAATGTGGCCTCCTTTCGTTTTAGGGCTTAGGTCTGCATTTGTTATCACTTAGTTGTTCCTCAGATCTCATTGACCAGTTCTTTTTGTTCACCAAATTCAGTGCCAAATAGGGAGATGAGGTGCCTATTTATATTAGTTCAATCCACAGTGAACCGTCATGACTATAGGAGGAGGTCAGCTTGAGTTCAGTTTGCGCTGACTCCTGCAATTGATAGTAAATCCATGCTTTTGATATTGCTTTGTGACTGTTATGCCAGTACGATCCCATTTGGGTTGTGCTCATAAATAAGCGTTAGAAACTGAGTTACAAATCGTTGGCTACAACACACCAAAAAGATAAAAGAAAGTCCAAGAACTGGCCATCATGTAAACCAAGTTCCATAACTAATCATCATAAAAACGTAAAAGATATGCAGATGTTAGAGAGCCATTCCCAGCCTTTGGTTGGTAGGTCGGGCTTGGGAACAGTGAATTCCCAGCCATCATCCTTTTGCTGCTGTTGGTAGGTCGGGCTTGGGAACAGTGAATTCCCAGCCATCATCATTCTGCTTCTGTTCTTCCAGAGGCCTCTCTACTTCAGAATTTCAAGTGCCGATGTAGGGAACCTGTCCTTCATTGGCCAGGGAACGAGACTACGTGGCATTCCCTCGCCCGCCTGACCTTTGGTGTGGCCACTCTGCACTCTGAAATTGCTGGGATCAAAACATTTATGCTGGTTGTATTATTTTATGTTTATCGTACTGTTAGAGCACAAGTAATTATTATTGCCCCGAACAAACTTCATAAATTTCAACCTTGAAAGACTCATTAATTTCACCAAAAAACTCGAATTGTGTGGATTTAAACTCAACATCTAGACCACACCAATCAACAAATATCCTAAACATTTCAAGCATGTAATGTCCTCTTCAAATTGAGGATTAATGAAAGACGAATTGGCCTATCCAACCTGTAGGCTATAGTCTTGATAAAGGGATAAAAACACAATGTTTCCCAATTTGAGGCAAAAATTTGGTCCGCTGGGACCAAAGAACCCAAAACTAGGGGTTGCACTCACAATCCCTCACATCTTTAAGCCCATGGAGAAATCTATAAATATGAGAGGAGTTCTCTTGCCACATGGAAGCTTGGCAAATGCCTACTATGGTGGGTTCTCTTGTTCTCTTTTTTCCATTTCATGTATATTTGCACGAAATCTCGTTCAATTCATTTATGTAGGGTTGTTTTTTATTTATTTTTAACAAGGATAGCCCTTCAATCACTTGCATATTATGAGTTTCTTATGTATTCCACAATCTCCCCTGTTTAGCTACCGTTGGTAATCACAAGCCTGCATATAATGAGTTCCTTATGGATTCCACACTTTTCCCCTGTTTAGCTATTGCTGGTAACCACTAGATATTCAATGAAATTTGATCCCGAGACCTCCTTGAGTGTTTGCACTAAAGCATCTTCTAACCAAGCTAATCCTTGGGGCTATCTATGCTAGATTGTTATCAACTAACCTTGGTGGCATTTGATATTATGGTGAATTTTCATTTGCTATTATTCCAAATAGTCTCCAAGCTTATTTAGAAGTATCCCACTGGCTTGGTAATTGCACAAGTCCCCGAAATTGAAGTCATCACCAGTAAGGTTGATTTGTCCATGCCTTTTAGAATGACAATGTATGAAATTGTAGACCTTGAAAGTCTTTTCTATATTTTTTGAAGGATACAAACACCAAGAATAAGAAAATGAAGGGAAGTGAAAGTTGGAGGTTGTTTATTCCTTTGGGGTTATTTTTCTGGAGATTCTTACTGGGAAGCCACCTTCAGATAAGGATTTTGTAGCATGGGGTCAAAACTTTATTGATGAAAAGCATCGCCTTTTGCGCACCATAGATCCTACTCTTCGACCAAAGGTTGAAGGAAGGGAAGAAATCTCAGTGTCTGTGGGGATTGCATTGAATTGTGCTTCTGCTTCCCCTCAAAAGAGACCATCAATGAAGGAGGTATTGCATTTTTTAGAAAAATTGCCATCATCCACAACCGATTAACCAATTCTTTCTTCCTATGTAGCATCCTTGCTTTGACATAAGTTGGATAGAGATGAGGACGTACACCCACATTCCAAATTCAACAACTCTACTTAGACATTGACATAACTCATATAGACACCTCTATGATTGGGACTTAGCAACAGACAAACTCTGCTGTCAACTCAGCTACTTATGAAATGGCCAGAGTCTTCTTAAAAATTTCAATATTTCTATAGTTGAGGATTGTAGCAAAGCTCAGGGATCAAACTTAACTCCATGCTTATGAGGTATCCATGTTCTCATAGTTTACTTGCAGCTCATTCTCAGTTTTAATGGGAATGTGATATATGGTGTATTATTGTTGCAGTGGCAGGGGATGGATTTTAATTGCTGGTTAGACCAAAAGAAATTGATGCAAATCAATATTGAAAATTAGATTTATTGGTTCAGCTATAGTTTACATATACAAAGAAGAAACTGCTCTTTTTTCAGGTTAGAATATTTATATATACATGTTCATCTCAGCAACAAATGATAATTTATCAAAACCATGAGAATGCTACACAGCTTCCTTCATAAGCCTTCTTAGGAAGGCCATGAAATAAGACAAGTGACCTTGTGCTTGTATTTGTATCTTATTCTACATAACATCTTCTTTCTTAGCTGGAGAACAATTGGCTGCAATATTTATATCAGTTTCTGTGGAATGTTTCTGCTGTTATATATTGAACAGGTCCATTATACCATATTCCTGGTAAGCCATATTTTATTGATGACTGCATTAATTACATCAGTTTGGAGACTGAACACATCATAATGACTCAATTAATTACATTACAATATTGGGATATTGTGTTACATCATAACAGTATTTTTTGAGTCGGTAGGCGTGGCGGCCTTATGATGCTTGCAATTTAGCGAGGAGGGGGAGAAGATGATGCCGGTGAAGATGAAGCAGGCGAATGGGAATGGAAATGGGGTTGTGTACGGGAGGAAAGGTCGGATGGTGCCCTTGGCAGAACTTCTGAAGCGCAAGCTCAAAAATGAGAAGATCGAGAAGCCGACTATTCGACATGGCCAGGCGGGCCAAAGCAAGAAAGGAGAGGACTTCACTCTTATGAAATTGGAATGCCAAAAAATTCCAGGGGACGGGTCCTCTACCTTTGCTATTTTTGCAGTATGTTCTCATGTTCAGCTTATCCTTTTCAGATCCTTTCACATTAACATTGACTAACACTATATCTCTCCAATCTTGCAAGAAGGTCATCAAACTCTCCCTTTTATCTGCCATGGCTGGCCAGAATTAAAATTGCAAAGGGAGTAGCCAGATGCCTGGCTTATTTACATGAAAGGAAGTTTGTTCATGAAAATATTAAGCCAAGCAACATCCTTCAGTGCTTTGACATGGAGCCATACATAGCAGATTTTGGGCTAGAAAAGCTACTGAACAATGCCAATGTCAAGTATAGTAGCTTTGTTATCCACCTAAGGAACCTTGAAGGTATATTTTCAGGGAGCAAACGCTCCACTGGCTCCTGTGATAGCCTGCAAACAACACCTGATCTGTTGGGCAGTTCAGGCACATCCAAGAACTTTGTATCTCCTTACCAGGCCCCAGAGGCATTGAAAACTCTCAAACCCAACCAAAAGTGGGATGTTTATTCCTTTGGGGTTTTTTTTCTGGAGATTCTTACTGGGAAGCCGCCTTCAGATAAGGATTTTGCAGCATGGGGTCAAAACTTTGTTGATGACAAGCATCGCCTTTTGCGCATCATAGATCCTCACCATTTTAAAAACTTATCATTTCTTTATCCACTCACTATATGAGTTCCATTGGGAGTGTAGAGCCTTACAACAACAATATATTAGTGCAATTTTCAAATTTTCATATAATCTACTAATTATCAGTACTAAACTCTTTATAAATGAAGTTGAAACACTAAAAAACGATGCTTGCTTTTTAATTTAAAAGAGAATTATCATGGTAAATTGGTATAAGAATATTAGTAGAAAAAATCACCTAGTTATAAGCCTAAATATTGGCAAAGGCTAATTCTTCATGTGGCATAATCAATTAACCATGTGATCTTGCTACACGATGCAAAAAAAAAGACCCATGGATCC
Source organism: Pinus taeda (assembly GCA_000404065.3). NCBI lineage: Eukaryota > Viridiplantae > Streptophyta > Pinopsida > Pinales > Pinaceae > Pinus > Pinus taeda. Next base: position 6,440 of record APFE030274737.1, read on the forward strand.
TAATAATTTTTAGGGCTCTTTTAAATTCAATAGGCTTTTCTTCTTATGCCTGAGATGGTAAAGATAATGACTCAAGAATGACTCTAAGCTTACTAGATAACCAAATTCTCAACATACCTTGCAATTTCCACACTAGCCACTTACAGATTTTCAAACATCAATGTCTAGATAATAAATAATGGAAGGGCATAAAAGAAACATAGACATTAACACCAATAATAATAATAATCACATCAACCTACTTAGAAAGCGGAAACACATAAGATATCATATTCACATTGGATACTTTGGAGAAAGGCAATCTTGAGTACCACGATCAAATAAAGAAACACCAGACTATGGGAGAAGTGAGTGTTAATTTTTAAAATTTTGATATAAATATTGGTTTTCAAGAGAAATTGCAATTAACAATGTACAAATTACTGAATAAATAATTACCAATTAAACTTTTAAGTCACCTTTTAAAGGTGCAATTAAGTTGAGCTTTCATCTTGTCATTCAATTGATGGACACTTAATATTAAATATAAGATAAATATATAGGAGTAGCATGTGAGTGTCAGTTTTATAAAGAAGATTATTTTTATTATTGATAAAAATATAGATAGTTTCATTTTAAAGGGTTATAAATATGAGTTATAAATACAAGACTTAAAAGGTTGTAAATATTTGAAGGGTTGTAAATATGAGTTATTAATTGTTTTTACTCAAAACCTGATAAATAACAATTTAGCAATTTCTTTTTAATTGATTGACTCAAATTTATGTTTCTTTAGGTTGAAGGTAAACCCACTAAAGTGGAAAAAATTGTGATGCCAATAATTAGAGGGATTGTCATCATGGGGTGATAAGAAATTTAATGTTCCAAGAAGAGGAGGTAGTAGTAGACCCTAAATAAATTAGCAATGCAACAACATAAATGTTTGCAACAAATTTAGAGAGATCCACCTTGTTGAATAATGCACACACTACATGGATAATGGGTTTCCGCACTTTATGCCTTACGGCGTTTTCTTTGCAACATCTGGTGCAAATGCTAGTTTATTTTATGTTTTATTTAACCATATATATCTGAATTATAAAATAACTCACTAGTGTCTCTCTGCACTTACACATACCACATACATTAATCATTATTCTTCTTGAACATTTCTCCCCGCCCAAAGCCCAATAACTATGCGCTTTTCTTCACTTGAATCATAGTAATTGTGTTATCTAGCAAACCAGGATTGGAGGAGGCAGTAAGTCTACTGCGTGACTAAAGAGACTAGTGCCTGATCTGAAGGGGATGATGCCCCTGCAGGTGTTAAATGATGTCTGCGAGAGGGAAATATTGAAACTTGAAGTTGCTAATAGGAACTAGTGTACACAAGTAATTTTTGTAGAGATGATTAACGATTTGTTGAACGTTGTGGATGCTAAAATTGTAAGCTTCTAAATTGCTAATTTAGCTGATGATTTAGAAAGGTTCCATTTGGAGAGGGAGCCATATTTTAGAGATGCAATTGGTGTTAAATGATGTCTTCCAGAGGGAAATATTGAAACTTGAAGTTGCTAATAGGAACCAGTGTACACAAGTAATTTTTGTAGAGATGATTAACCATTTGTTGAAAGTTGTGGATGCTCAAATTGTAAGCTTCTAAATTTCTAATTTAGCTGATAATTTAGAAAGGTGTCATTTGCAGAGGGAGACATATTTTAGAGATGCAATTGGGAAAGTGATTATAAGTGTTGGTAAAATAGATTTAGAGAAAGGTTTAACTAATATTATCTTTTGTAAGGAAATAAAAAGTCTTTACATGGAGTTGTCACTCAACCAGAAATCCCAAAGAAGAGGAAATCTCTTTGGTGAGAGAGAAATTTTTCTTGTAGTTCCTCCAAAAATCAACAGTTTGGGTCACAAGAATGATATGTGGTCTCCTATACCCATTCTATTTCTTTTGTTTCTTCTATTTTTCTATCTGTTAGGTCTGGTGCACATAATGAGTGTGGTAGAGTGGAAAATTGTAGCCTCCTTAGTGTGCTTAAACAAATGCATCTTTAGAATGAGAGTGTAGATATTTCAGTGAAAGATGATATCTTCATAGAATGTAACAAAATATGACACCTATGGAGGAAATGGAGAATCATGGTATACTATATGAATGTAACAAAATATGACACCTATGGAAGAAATGGAGAATCCAAAACAATCTAATCACATATTCATACTAATCATGCAAAATGATGAGTCTAAAAGAATCACAAATAATTAGGTCAGATGATTTTCATGGATTATGAACATAAATTTTCAAAGAAAAGTCATAGGCCAACCATATTTTATGATAACTGTATATTTTTTTCCTGCAATCAAGCTATATAGGTGAATGCAAGTCAAATACAATATTCTCCAGGGACCTCCAATTTATGTGGTAACACTGAATACACTCCCTTGCAAGAAGCCTATACTAATGAGGTATGTCACTAGCTCCAAGGGTTTAAGTTATTTAGATTTAAAGGTTTAATATGGTCCTTTTCCATTTTTCATATTTAGCTTTAAAGGTTCAATATGGTCTTTTTCCATTTTTTTATTGAGGTTTTGATTTTGGATTCATTTGTTTTGTGGGGTTGGTATTGTTTTTAATCATTTTTTTTAGAATTCAAAGTTCTAATGATGTCCATATTTTCAAATGTCAAAGTCCCCATTGACAATTGAGAATTTAAATTTTTAATTCACCAAGAAATATTTTCAAGACTTAGTTGCACTGTAAATGGAGACTCGACTATATGGAGACTCCACTACATAGTAGATTGCATGACTTCCAATCTTATTAATTATGAAGTAAGGAAGACAATGCAAAGGAGGGCAGGTGTTCCTCTAGAAAGGTGGGGCATTGCTTGACAAGTTCTCTGACATGGTTAATGAAAATTCTAATGGAAATGTTTAAGAGACAAACTTATTGGAGTCCATTTCTATTTAGACAACTGTCCAAAGTATTGAATCTATGTCAACAAATTTTTATGGTTATCCTTGCATGGATCATAACCTAGAACAACAATTACCAATTGTCATGCCAGCAAACGCCCTTGAAAGAGATGCCAGTCTGAAATCAAAGAGGTTTTAGTTTATTTTGAGATCCATATTTCATGTGCTATTTGTTTTTTTCTGCACCACTGATGATTGTAAAGTACTTGAAATTTCAAGGGGAAAACCATGTCCTTATTCTTACTTAATAAACTGCATCAATATTTTCTCATAGCCTATTTTATCTTAAGACTCTTAAAGTCTTTTTATTATGCAATTTGGTAGGACACATTTTACCTTATTGATGTTTCTTCTTATTTATAATGAAGGGCCAATATAGAAGGTTTCTTCTCTCTTTTGATATGGAAGGCATGCTTTTTGTTTCATTGATATCATTGATCCATCATTTCTATTATTTCCAAAATATATACTTCCAATTTCTACTTAATAATAGATAATGGATAAGGTATAAAGCACATCACAGAAAAGGGAAGTGAAAGAGCACATCACCAAGAAGATAAGGTATAAATCACATCTCTAAAAGGGTAGCAAAGGGCACATCACATCACTGAGAACCAACAAAACGTTCACAATTGTTAGGGTGCTCCAAAGTCCAATATATACTATTAAATTGTCCTTTTAATATGGGAATAACAAGTCAATATTAAACAAAAAGGTTGAGGTGGAATCTCATTACAAAGTTTCACATGTGTTATTTTTTGTTTGTTTGTTTTATCAGTTTTACATGCCAAAATTGTTAATGTTATATTGCTTTACATTATGTGATGGTTTGAAAGAATTATTGCAATTGTGCATTTTAATAGTAACCATATATACCTTAATTATAAAATAAATCACTAGTCTCTCTACACGTACACATACCGCACGTACACATACCACATACATTAATCATTATGGTGCAAAACAGATAGATGCTTTACTTCCACAACCTACAAACATTAAGACCTAATGGTTTCAAATTAAAACAATGAAAAATTTGAGCCACAATTGCTTGTTCCGCATTAGCTATAAATTTTGGCTTAATGCAATGGTGATGGGGTTACAGTTTTCTTCAGCGTTCCTTCTCAGCTTCTTCAACTCGCAGATTTAGCCACCTCATACGCCACTAATTAGTGTTGCTTGATTTATTTTGTATGGGTTTGTGGCATTTACATTTTAGTTTTGGTTGTTCCATTCTATTTATATTGCTCTAGCTTCTCTTATGTTTTTTTTTCAAGCTTCTCTTTTATAGGTTTGTTATCCACATGAAATGGCCCTTGACTCATTTCATTTTTACTCCATCGACTCATTTCATTTTTACTCCATGATGACTAGTTTCTGTTGGCACAGGTCAATTATCATTTGCATAAAAATGTGGCCTTAACCTTGGTGATGAATAAATATTTATTCACACTTTGTATACTTAGAAGAGGCATATTCTTCTCCATTGGTTGCTAAAATCAAATTATCGCTGAATTAATTTTAAAGAAAATTTTACTATTTACTTGAAGAGCAAAGGCAAAGCCAGCTTGAAATCCCTTTAACAACCTTTCCACCAGATGAATATTCCTTCTCTTTAAAATGCCTTTGACAACCTTCAACCCAATGAATATTCCTTCTCACTTTGTATGCTTAAAGGTGTCTTTTCCTTGTCCATTGGTTGTTAAAATCATATTGTGGATGAATTTGTTTTAAAGTATGTAAATTTATGATCTACTTGAAGGGGAAGCCCCAAGACAGTTTTAGATCCCCTAACTGGAATGGTTAGCCACCTCATGCCCCAACAATTTAGTGTTTCTAATATTATTTTTTATGTGTTTCTTGGTTTAAATCTTTAGCTTTTGGTTGTTCAATTTTGTCTAGATCCTCTTCTTATGTTTTATTTTTGAAGCTTTTGTGTGGAATGTTTGTTATCCACACCAAATGGTCATAAACTTTACCGTGAACTCATTATTTTTTGGTGATTTTTATCCTCAACTCATTTCAGTTTTACTCCATCATGACAAGTCTCTCTTGGGAGAGGTTAAGAAATAAAACAGTCTCTCTTAGCAAAGGTTAAGAAATAAAAAGGAATAGCTGCATAAAATTATGGCCCTAACTTTAGTGACAAAAAACGTAGTATCCTTAAAAGAATGATGTTCTTCTCCATTGTTTATTAAAATAAGATTATGGATAAGTTCATTTTAAAGTAGGTAAATTTATGGATGAATGTATTTTAAGGCAGTTAACTTTGTGATTTACTTGAAGAGGAAGGGAAAGGTAAGTTTGAATTCCCTTTGACAACAAAGACATTTTGAAATCACTTTGACAAATTTTCCACTAGATGAATATTCCTTCTCACTTTGTATGCTTAAAGGAGTCATGTTCTTCTCTATTTTTTGTTAAAATCATATTATAGATGAATTTATTTTAAATAAGGTAAATTTGCTATTTACTTGAAGGGGAAGGGAAAAGGTAGTTTGAAATCCCTTTGACAACTTTCCCACACCATATAAACTTTGACCATAGGTTAATGTTTGGGGTGAAAGTGATTTTCAGCACATTAATAAATTTCATAGTTTCCTACCAAATAAGATTTTCTTATGCAAACCATCCCAGTATATAGGCCAGTAATGTTGCATATATTAGTGTCCCATATGGGTCATCCCTCACTTACCTAGACAACCTTATGTACTCAACTTTCCCTAGTTATTACTTACCACTTAATTCTTACACAAAGATCTCAATATTTCTCAATTATCCCCCTTTATTACTTAATTCCTACAAAATATTTTTGCCCCATTTATTACTTAATTCCCACACAATAATTTTTTTCTCATTTATTACTTAATTCCTACATAATATTATCAATATTTTCTAGTGAGTTTATAGAGAAAAATATTATTTTATGTATTTTTATAGTTTTACTCTATGATACCCTTTAGTCTATGGATGTTAGGCCACTATACTACTAGTGTAACCCCTTATTGTT